>JAZHYW010013996.1:0-80660 GCA_037355805.1 Ixodes ricinus | reverse complement strand
TGTTATTTTTAATGCGAATCGCCATTTTATAATCGGCGAACTATGTCGGAATAGTTTTTTCGGTGTTCAACAAAAGTTGATCCAAAGCACTACCAACTTTTCAGTAAATTGGGCAGTCATCAAGTATAATTTGTTTTTCATGGAAAAAAATTGTACTATAATAATATTAAACAAATGAGGGCCCAGCAAAGACAGCTGGTGACAGCCATATTAAGCAGAACATGAAAGAATAATGTTCACCAAAAACCACGTACTATTGACAGTTTTAGACATAAGATAAAATATATTCTACTTACTGTGTGGTCTTACAAGTGTTTCTTATATGTGCATTTTTTAATCAGAAACCTTATTTATAGCTTTCAGATATCCATAAAAATTGCAGTAGTACATATTTTGTTTATTTTCGAGGAAATATCGCGAACTGTCTAGGTTTATTTTATTTCATGCGCAGACCTTTTCTCGAAGCCCTACTGATGCTTAACAATGCTACGTTCATCCGAGAAGACTGATTAATAAGTGCATAATATATGCTCGAGTAGTTAACATACAGTTGAAGTCATAGGAAATCGGACAGTGGGTCCGTATGCATTGTTTGCTTCCATTCTCATGAAGGGGTTTGATTCTGGCATTTCCCCTGTGTTTTGAAATTTGACCCTTGTAGGTGATGTGGAAAACAATAGAAACAAATATTTTACGAAACCCACTCAGCGCCATTTTAATAAAATTGCCTTGATATTAAATTCGAGCCTAGAAGAGCTCTAACATCGTTTCAGAAGCCTATTCAATATACAGTATTTCGTAATTACGATGTCAGTCATAGAAGGATACTGTGCATCAAACTTGGTCACCCATCATTGTGTTGCGTAAAAAACTCCGATTCTTGCCCATAAATGTGTTTAATAAACGCGTCTCAGAATTTTATTTTCATGACGGGTTAGACCACACCCTTATTACCATCAAAAATACTTAACACAATATATCTAAAGGTATTTGGGGCCAAACATTTTCTCGGTGAGAAGTTGATATAATGTTCGGCAATGACTTGCAAAAATATTTACACTTTAGTGTTAACCCCGAGTGATAAGCTTTCAACGAATTTCTGTGAATGTTACTAATAAAATTGGAAGAGTGATCACTTGCTTTTATTTTTTTAATCGCTTATGTTGTTTTTGTGTCTGCTTAGTATGCGTACACAAGTTCAGGGGTTTTGTGATTTTCTTTACAATTGAGGATTTTGCATTGCAAGGCGGTTGATACATTTCTTCACAATACAGCTAAACAAATTAGAAAAGTCGTCCACATCCCCGCTGGAGTTAACGAGGTCCGTAAAAATGAATGAAATCATGTCTATAATCGAAGCATTATCTTCACGTAAAGAAGAAGTTATGATAACACTTCACTTTGCGTTTTCTATTTACAAAAGCATCATCTGTATTCAACACTGCCCTGTGATCAAAACTTTCGCTGACTGCTTTACACATTTTAGCTTCAGCAGAAAAGAAACCACATAAGAAAACAATAACAAGTATAGATTAAGACTTTTCCTGTATAATAATATAATCGTCAGCCGATTTGTAGTGAGCCGAACGTAAGGGATATGGCCAACTATGAATTGGTTCACCTAGGCCATCATTTTGGTGTTTTAGAGGAAAAAGGAAACGGACTCGTGAACATCTGGTAAATTCGAAATATCCGCATCGGAATAACCAAATCACGAAGCTTCAATTGTTGTAGCGAGATTTAAATTTAAACTAACGAGAACAAAAAATAGAATAATTCGAGTTGTCTAGATTTTGTCGTCAACAATATATTCATATTTGGCTTGGTACGCTCCGTAAATAGATGCAGTCAATGTCAAGTATTTCAGGCATAGCTGATCCTATCTAGGGAGTTTTTTTAGGTTTTTTTAATCTTGAGTCA
The DNA here is from genome assembly GCA_037355805.1 of Ixodes ricinus. Lineage (NCBI taxonomy): Eukaryota > Metazoa > Arthropoda > Arachnida > Ixodida > Ixodidae > Ixodes > Ixodes ricinus. Next base: position 78,740 of record JAZHYW010013996.1, on the reverse strand, counting down.
TTCCACTCTGTGAAGGTGGATGACCAACGAAGCTGTTTAGCCCACGACACAGAGCTGACACAAGGTGTTTGCCGCAAAGTTACGAACACATTAGATTGTCTTGATCGGTGATCATCATGACCTGGACGCAGGGCACACACATGTCGAAGGTCTCTCGCCGCCCCTAGAAGCTGGAGAAAACCAGACACGCGTGAAGGAACCGCCACCCGGTGGAAGGAAAAGAATCTAGGCATGCAAGCGCATGGGACGAAGACAAGGAAAGGGGCAGTGCGCTTTCCTCCTCCCTCACTCTCCTCCTGCTGCTGAATTGTCCCTTGAGTTGCATGACGCGAAGTGTGTGAAGTCACTTTCGTCGCTGCACTCTAGCGCGGAAACTGGATTGGTGTTGAGGTAACGTGACGTCAGTTTCCCCGGTAAAGTTAGCTGGATAAGTTCAACCACGCTAAATTTGTAAATGGCAAGCTCCCGTAGATTTTTCCGTTGCGCTTCAAATGAAATGGCGTCCATAGGACTCTAACCATAAACAACTTCGCTGTAATATAACACATCACAGCACCTTTTCACTTAGTGTACTTTCGATTTACAACGGGAAGCGACTTCTCTATTGTTGTTTTATATCCCGGTGTAGACCCTATCGGGTCTGACTTGTTCTTTTACATATGAACGCACACAGACGAGACCGACGCGCAGTATTCATTCCCAGCCGCGCGTAAAGCGGACGATGAATGCCTGCTGGTCGTCGGCAGTTATGTGGTCCAAAGTACAGTAACGTTCAGACGCCAAGTATCGTTACGTCACGTAGAGAGTATAAGGTGGAGTGGAAGTCAAGGATCACGTCCACTGCACGCTGAATGAGACGTGCTGGCAGGAAGTGGTGAAGACCTTTGCGCTCGGCGCTTCACACCGTTGACGCCTTGCTGGCTGAAGCGCCATCGTGCGTACGCCTACGAGGCGGGCGTCACAGAAGTCCAGGTTGGGAAAGGCTCAGCTTAAAGCAAATCAAAACAGCGTTAATTCTTACAGCAACAATAATAAGTACTCTTCTCATTTTGTTTCACATGATGAAAAGAGGGTAATTGAACTTTAGTCTATCTCAAAATTCGCAGGCATCGATGCAACAAGGCACCAAGGAGGATTCTTAAAATATAAGATCTATTTTAAATACTATTTCTATGAGAACAAGCCAACAAAAGTATTAAAGCTAAAACCTAACAATACGTTTACTAAACAAAAAACAAATCTACATAAATATTTCTTTTCTGCGAGATCCTATTTGGACTTCAAAATAGCGTCTTCCAATGTGTGTATCTTACTCTATAATTGGACATTTTAATACATAACAACGTACCCACTTAACACTTAAATTTGGTAAGTACGCAACCGTTTTTGAAAATAGTGTTCTTCAATACGTATTTTATGCAATATCTAAAAAGTTAGAGTATGATATCAAACAAAAATATAAATAAAACAAAAACATTTCTTGTAGTTAATTCGAAGCTTTTTTTAGTCGAATTAATAGTTTCATACGAATCCCGGGCATCAAAGATTTGCCGCGTCTCCAATGGCTCAAAATGACGCGGATGCTTTTCTCGATCGTCGATGAATACAAACATGTTGATCGTGGTGTGTTGTGAACTTTTCAGACCAGCCTATGCCATCTTCCAATACCGGTAACCATCAACCGAAGCTTTTGTAGAAAAGAACTGTATTTTACTCTCATTTCAATTTCTACTGTCTTTTCAGTAATAATCTCGTTTTAAATTACTGATCTCAAAAAACTATTCCCGCGCCTTCTGTTTTCCAAGTTGTTTACTCTACCCATAGGCAAAAATAATTAAACCTCAAACCTTGACATTGAAGTCTCCAAGTATGTCACTTTATTGCTTACCGAATTCAAACTACTTACCTGTCTCTCTTCTCTATTAATTCGAGTCACTCAGCTCAGTCAATATTTTGTTACATCTTGGGTGGGAAGTATATTTCGACTGGTATCAGTTATCTTGCTCTGACCCGACAGGAGTTCCAACAAAAAGTCTTCGTCGGTGGGACTCTAATTGGCTTCTACATGAGCGCAATACCAGCAAGTTTCGCGTGCACAAAATGACAGGAATAACAAAATTCGTTTTGCGTTCCACAGGGAGTTTCCAATGCAGGAGCACTAGAACCGGTCATCGCTTCAATAACCATCACAAGTTAAATATTCACTAACGTGTAGCGTGAAGCAAAAGGGTTGCTTAAGATGTTGCTGTTGTGCAGCTGCCAAGTCTACTGAAGAAGTCAGGAGCTGACGGTGATTTCGAAGCCTCTCCTGAGCGATACACATAACGTGACGTTAAAACAAAGGGCTCAAAACAAACGGCACGAAAATATCGACGATGATGCAGCGATCTCCTAGGAAAGAAGGTTCTGAGCCGAGCCCGATCCCTCCAGGCAATGTTCGTAGCTTGATAGCAGCCATACGATGCCGGTTGCTGTCCCAGTAGAACTACTGCTACCTGTTTCATGAACAAAAAGGTTGCTCATCATGTTGCCCGCTTTGGTGCCACCAGTGCCACTGAAAAAGTTCCCGAGCTGTCGAGGGTTTCGAAGCTCCTTTTGTTTGTCCACGTGAAGTGATGGTACGTATGTCCGCACAAACGACGGCTCAGAAATAAAAAAAAATTTCGAGCTGCTTGAAGATAATGCAGCGATCGTCCAGGGAAGAAGATTTGGAGCCGAGCCCGTCACTGCAGTCTGTGTTCATCGCTAGTTAGCAGCCATATGACGCCGTATGGTACCCCTGTAGAGCTACTACGAACTATAGCGTGAGCAAAAAGGGTTGTCTCAGCAGGTTGCCAGTTATGCTGCCACCAAGCCCACAAAAACAATCGGAAGCTGTCCGGCGCATTTCAAGCCTGTAATGGGCGATCCACATAACGTGACGTTAAAACAAAGGGCTCAAAACAAACAGCACGAAAAGATCGACGATGATGCTGCGATTTCCAAGCAAAGAAAGTTCTGACCGAGCCCGTCCCTCCAGTCAATGTTCGTAGCTTTGACAGCAGCCATACGATGCCGGTTGTGTCCTAGTAGAACTACTGTCACCTGTATCATGAAGCAAAAGAGGGTTGATTATCATGTTGCCCGCTTTGGTACCGCTACCCTATATGAAAAGAACTTTCGGCCTGATGTGTTATGTGACCCTACCTAGACCTTCAAGGGCTTCAGACTTCAAGCTTTAGACCTTAAGACTTCAAGACTACAAGACTTCAGACTTCAGACTTTAGACTTCCAGATTTCAAGACTTCAACACTTCAGACTTCAGACTTCAGATTTCAGACTGCAAGACTTCCGACATTAGCCCTTCGGCCTAACCCTTATGAACAACATAGCTTGAAATGCAGCTTCCGGAAAGCCGCGACAAATCAAAATGTAAGTCATGCGTTTACTCACACCCGCGCGCAAGCAGCTGCAGACTAGTGATCAAACCAAATAGGGTCAACCGAGTTGTTTGTTGCAAAACAAAATATTCTGAGGTACTCACAATGCCGCTAGGGAAAATTCCTGAGACGTAAGGTAGTTCAACTAATAAAAGCGAACCAAAGCACCTTTCCGAGTCGAACTCAACGCCAAACTCGAGGGCCCGAAACACAAAGAGCGCTTCAAGGGATGGGAGCGATGTTACAGGGACGAGTCCCTCGATCACGACGCACGCGCAGTAACAGCCGCAGCACGGTTTTGACAGACTTCGGAGCACGAGCAGCGGAGCGCCTTTCCTTTGCTACGCTCGGCGACAGCAGGGCTGAGCGGCGTTTCGCCGGGCACTGTCCATGGCTGAAGCAGAGAGTGCGCCGGACCGCCTGGTAATCCTGAGCGACTCGAAGGCGGCACTGACCCAGTTCGCCACACCAACCAACTAACCCTAGCCCTAACCTAACTGCCTAGCCTCAACCTGCTAACTAACCTAACCTAACCCAGCCCTAACCTAACCGGAGGCTGGTGAAAAGCGGCGATCATGTTGCAGTGCAAGGATGGAGAAATGCCTTCCAGTGGCTGCTGGCCCACTGCGGCATTTGAGCATATGAGTAGGTGGATCGCTTGGCGCCTTCGGCCCAGGGCGACAAAACATGTCCGACCTCCAGCGTGGCTGCGTTCTCGGACGTAAGACTCCTGGTGGGTAGGGCCATCCTTGTGCACCACCCAGATATGGAAAACAGCCCCATGCCGCCCAGACTCCCGAAGAACGTTCCCAGGAAAGTCGCCGCAGAATGCACATACTTCATTCGCACAAACAGCGCCTTTAGACTAGCTCAACGAGCGTCAACATCAACAGGAACGAAGACTTTCCCACCGACCTACGACCGTGGCCACCGGCAGCAAATTGACCAATCCGGACGCGAAGATGTCACGACGACTCTAATTTCAAGGCGCCCCCCCCCCCTGTCGCGCGCCGGTAAAACGAGACTGCTTTTGGGGCACTCCACATTCCGGATGCCGTGGTCCGGCATGGTCACCAGACCCCCTCTCCTAAAGATAAGGAGAGCTCTTCATAGTGCGGGGGTGCGGCTTGGATTCGCTTCGGCAGCCCCAAGACACGTTTGGAAGCCGCGATCTTATGCCGGCAACTTCTCAATAAATAACATTTTCAACGCTTTATTTCTGAAGCAACAATCACTCGCTGATGGGCCTTAAATTCATACATATTGAAATGCTGTATAAACGCAGACGGTGCTAGGAAAGGTAAGTAAATATAAGCAATACGTATAGGTCCGCCTGCTGTACGTTCCATTTGTAATACATTTCTGACCGTCTTGGCTTACCTAGTTGTTGGACGGGCGGCTGGGCCGCTTGGGGCCAACTCGCACCGCCTAATGCTGAGGGGCGAGATCGTTCGATAAAGCTAGCTCGAAATAATTCTATCTGTTCTCAATGGACGGCAATATATGAGCATCGCTTGGACTCAATGAGTCTCGATCAAAGCAATACTCACTTGCAAATGCAAGCGAAAACATATTGCGTGCACATTAAATATAATATATCGCTTCATCGTTACCCTTTCTAATGCTTGCAAATGGCAAGTAACATACTAATATTTTCATCAGAAAAATAAAGTAATATATAGTATTGTTGACTCAAAACGACAACACAATTAAAAAAAATATGATTAACTACATACCAACCCAACTCCACTTAAACTTAAGAAATTCACGGGGTTACAAATTATTTCCACCTACGCAGCGGTAGCTGGATTAAATATAATTTCACAGGGAGTTGGTGGCCCTAGTGGCTGAGCAGCTTCATCTCATGCTGTCACGCCGCAATCGAACGCGCTGCTTGCGTTTTCGATAATTTGACTTTTTACGAATGTACAATACACTCATTCTCGAGCAATACAAAACAAAGACCGCGGCACTTTCCTTGGTTCCCGAAACACCGGATATTGTGCGTGCATATGCAAACGTAGTAAGACGTTTATGCATACAGCCTCTATATCCGCATTAGCCCATTAATGTTATACTAATTTCAGCACCGTGCCCGAGTGAGTGTGAATTAAAACACTCACAATCATGATTTAGATTTTCATGTGATTATATCTCTATATAAATATATATATATATATATATATATATATATATATATATATATATATATATATATATATATATATATATATATATATATATATATATATATATATATATATATATATATATATATATATATGTCTCTACTGAACCAATATAAAGATCGACACAACAGGTTTACGCACTCGCGTCACGAAAGAGGGCTGCCGATGAACACAGCACGTTTACGCACTACCCAAGCAGCACCACAAAGTGACTTTCGATCGGCCGACGGTTGGCCAGTGTCTGGACAGCTTGGCCACTTTTAGTTCTTGGCCACCGGAGACATAAACAAGGCCGGCAAGAGTCCGGCCACAAACTAGCTGTTTTTAGCTTGGCCGCCGGAGACATAAACACTGCCGGCAAGCGCCTGGCCAGAAGTGTTGATTTTCAACTTGGCCGCCGTAGATATAAACGCGCTTGGCAAGTGTTTGGCCAGCAGTGCTGATTTTCAGCTTGGCCGCCGTGAACATAAACACGGCCGGCAAGTGCTCGGCCAAAAGTGTTGATTTTCAGCTTGGCCGCCGGGGACATTAACACGGCCGGCAAGTGTTTGGCCAGAAGTGCTGATTTTCAGCTTGGCCGCCGGAGACATAAACACGGTCGGCAAGGGTTTGGCCAGAAGTGCTGATTTTCAGCTTGGCCGCCGTAAACATAAACACGGCCGGCAAGTGCTCGGCCAAAAGTGTTGATTTTCAGCCTGGCCGCCGGGGACATAAACACGGCCGGCAAGTGTTTGGCCAGAAGTGCTGATTTTCAGCTTGGCCGCCGTGAACATAAACACGGCCGGCAAGTCCTCGGCCAAAAGTGTTGATTTTGAGCTTGGCCGCCGGGGACATAAACACGGCCGGCAAGTGTTTGGCCAGAAGTGCTGATTTTCAACTTGGCCGCCGGGGACATAAACACGGTCGGCAAGTGTTCGGCCAGAAGTACTGATTTTCAGCTTGGCCACCAGACATAAACGGGATCGCCAAATGGCTGGCCGGCAGTGCTGATTTTCAGCTTGGCCGCCGAAGACATAATCATGGCCGGCAAGTGTATGGCCAGAAGTGTTGATATTCAGTTTCGCCGCAGGGACTCCCATAATCTGAACTTTCATCGCGTTGACGAAACTTTGGCATGACGACGGGCAGCGAGGAAAGCATCATGAGCGAGTGGTTGGCAGAATTGTAGTGCGTGCATCGCACGAACGCTGTTAGCGCAAGCAAATGATCACCATTTTCAGTTTTTTTTCGTTAGACTTGAAAGGCTATTGTCTTAACTAGCACTGTCGTGTGATATGTTCATTTGGAACATTACCAAAAGTGCTAAAATATTGTGCCGTCGTTGTTCTTTGAAAATAAAATGCGAAAACAGCGCCGATGTCATCTTCGCGCTAACAATATCGCTCTGTCGCTGCGCGGCACTCTTAGCGCCAATACCACATCCGCGATTTTTCGGTTAGTGCTCCACATATTTACTCCCCGACTGCATTCTAAGAAAAAAAAGTTGTAGTCGGGTGCATCGGGCGCACATGCACCCTTTTTTTGAAAGACTAACCCTCCGTTACCCAGCCAGTGATTTGTACACCGACCATGAGCCCCCTCCTCTACCTTAAAATCCTATAGGTGTATCAATGCACCCAGCTTAGTACACCGCCACGCTAGCCACGCGCGCCCCGATCAGCTTGTGCTTGGATCGGATAAGATTGAATATTTCGGGCTTTTAGGGGCAAAGCTCCTTAGGGTCTAGCCTTGTCCATTCGTCCGGCGTCCGTGCTCACATCGCCTGCCATCCCATCTGTCTTCTTAAAAAAAAAAATGTTTGCGCAGTCGACAGGATTCAAACCTGTAGGGGAGACCCCAATGGATTTCTAGTCTATCACCTTAACCACTCGGCCACGACTGCGGGACGAGTAGGGGGCTCTGAGATGTAGTAACTCAAGAGCTGAGGATGTCATGGATGAAACGTTGCATGTAGCCGCTCAACGTCTATACAGGAGAGGGCGCTGCGGTCATATGCGTATATAATCGCGTTAAACTTTGCATGCATTGGCTTAACGTTTATAGACGAGAGGGCGCTGCGGTCAAATGCTCAAATGCGTATATAACCACGTTCCATACCACACATTCTCTTTCTGACATGGACCGTTGACTTAAGCGGTGGAGGTGCGTTCCCACGGCTTCTAGCGGATCCAAGCTGATCCACTAGAAGAACCACTGGCTCTGCATTTCACCAACCATAAAGCAGTAATAATGAAGTCGAAACGCAACCCGGAACTCAGCACTACCTATGAGCAATAAAAAAAAATCTGCACCATCAGCACTACTTATGAACAATAAAATCAGTATCTTCGCCCCAATCAACATCATTCACCACGTGGAGATGTTGTGATTTTGTTTTTTGGAGGAGCCTAAACATGACGTCTCTCATATATTCATTAAGCTTAAGCTAGTGTCAATAACGTTTTAAATAGGTGCTAGGGTAAATATTTCCTGAGCCAACGAAAGCTAATAGCTTCGGCTAAAACCGCGACAAAAACGTTCAAAATTGAACTACACGTTAAAGAAAAGGAAAATTAACAAGGCGACCTAGATGGGCAGATCGCTGGTTTTGCTCTTGGCAACGTGGTTGTTGGCGGGTGGCGGGCAGCGCTGTGACGCTCTTGACGCTATCGTGGTGATTGACGCCAGTGAGGCTCGGTGTACTAGAGTGAACTAAATGCTCACATTCAAGTCGCAACGATGAACTGCCGGCGCTCGTAGACTGCCAACAGGCGCCAAAAAGGTTGCGATGCTGCGCGGGCCGTTGCTGACAGGCGCTGCTGCGTAGAGTACGCCTAGCACGAGAACGTTTTCGCGTTCGCACAGCAAAGGATTCTCAACAATAAAGCAGCGTCCTGCATCAACAGCAAGCTAACGCTGCTGGAGACTCCCACGCTCAAATTTTAGCAGATCGAATGTGGTTAGTCAACGTAGTCGCGGTCAACGCAGTCACGGTTAATTCTTCATTTTATATGATAATGTGGGTTATATGGCGCAAAATTTAGGATCTTCAGGCTTCCCGTTTTTGGGGCCATTTTTGGGCTCGAGAGTTCCTTTGGAAGTATGGAGCTGTCCTGTTCACTCGGTATTGACAGCAGAGTAGACGCTATGCTTGTTTCAGGCCAATCGTGTCTCCTGGTAGGATCACGTGACTACAGTCTTCAAGAGAAAGAGATAAGGCAGAGCACGGCACCTGCCTGAAGGCGAAGGCCACGGATAACATCCACTGCACTATCAACTTTGGGTCGAACTTTCAAGAGGATATAGGTCACAAAGCCTCTCGTTATGTTCATTGTTGGGATGCCCCTGAAGATAAGCTTTTGTGAGCGCAACCCCCTTTTAACCTTGAAGGAGCTGTTACTTTCCTATTCCTTCTCTTTTTTCCCTTCTCTTCCTAAGCTGAAAGTATGGAAGAATGTGCGAACTCGCCGGACCAATCAACCGGAGACTTTTTTATTACTTGACTCCGCTCTCTGGGCGCGGGTAACGTCAGGAGCGCGATCACGTAGTAAAGGTTTCCCGGATGACGCAGTAGCTTTTTCCGATCCCCGGGATGCCTGCTTCGTGGCCTAGTTTCTTGTGTGCTATGCTACGACCTACGGGGCTGCCGTAGATTTCGTCCGCGGCAACGTATCCAAGGCTACCAGTATTTGAAAAGTCGTACGCGTATATCGGCAACAAGCGATTTCTTCAAAGAAGCCTAAGAAATTATTGTGACGCGTTTAGTGTTCGTTCGGCAAATGACGAGCAGAAAGGGGTCCATTAAGATTCAACACGATGTGGCAGACATCGTCGTCTCGTTTTTGTGTGGTTGATCTGCAGTGCCCATATTGACATATATCTCGGAATACATCGTTCAAGTCCGCGAAGTTTATGGTTAGTGCACTGAACCCGACTTGTTGGAAACGAGTGACCGCTGTTTTACGTGTATTCTTCAAGATTATTTATAGAATCAGGCACTGTCTATTCTCCCCGCAGAGAGGAAAATAATTTCCCTGAAATTCTACCCGCAGTCGCCTCCCAATAGCTGGATGAAATCATGCGACAACTACCGAAAAATACTGACTTTCTTGTTCTCCCGGCATTTCGTGGAAACATGTTTCATAGGTGACTTTTCGTGCATACACGTTTCATGGACACTTTTAGTCGACACTAACATATCACCGACACTCGCTACGCAAATTGCACGCTGCAGGGACATTTTTTGCGGGTGTGTCGATCACTGGCCGGCAGCCCCGTCCACGCGGCTTCGCGGCGACATTCTGCGACGGCTCAATACAGAAATGTTAACCCGCGTGGCCCACCCTACAAGAAATTTGCGGCGACAATCTGGGGTGACTTCTTACCAAAAAACAAAAAAAAGGCTAATCATAGCTGTTTGTAAAACAATCTGTCAATGATACATCCTTCGATGAACTGATTGCCACCGCCAATGAGAGGCGTCTGCGGGTAGAATTTCGGGGGAATTATTTTTCCAGCTGCCGGGAGAATAGGGCAATGTAACTAAGAATTACCCCTGTTCTTGTTTGCTTTGCAATCTTCTCAGCTGTATAAAAGCTTAGAAATACCTTTTTACATTTCGCAGAGCGCTTGCACGTTTGTACTTTTCTACGGGACATGCTGTGCGTAATAAACTTCTAGGAGATTTGAAAACAAACTTCTGTGTCTGTCTTCCTGCCCGTTTACAAACACCTGCGCGAGTAAATTTTTTTTACGGGTTTCCTTCATGTTTTAAGTAGGTTAATTTAGTTCGGGACATCTTTAATAAGTTTTAGATATCCAACCTTCCACATGGTGCCCATTTAGGGTTAACGAATAATTTGCCTGGGTGCCAGATGCTAGCTTGAGAGCGATTCATTTCAACAAGCATTGGTCAGCGAAGGGAATGCCGCGGCTTTGCTTCTGCTAGAGCAAATGAGCTAGTCCTGCCTTTCGTGGCTTGATCGCGTCTGTTCATTTGCTTGTGCGTGATATATTCAGTTGCAAAGTTCGGAAAGAGCTGATTGTGGCCAGTCATCCTTGACGTCACGACGACTTGGTTGAGGTTTCGGAAAACCTTCTAGTGTATTGTGAGCCAAGCTCTTCAGACCATCTCGATGATACATAAACGAGTGAACTTATGTAGAGCCTTGGACGTCGTCAACTTATGCGGTAGAAAACTGGAGTCGTCGCTTCAGTTGGATTACAAACAATGCTCGAGAAAGAGCGGTATGTGTGTATGTATGCGGGCATATCTTTTTCAAATGACAACCCGCATGCGGATATTTTCTCATACGTAAACAAGACCTTGGGTAAGTGATTTTCAAGTACCGCTAATTATTTGAGCAATTCGTTCATTTTTGTTTTGCTTTAACTTTATTCAATAAAGGTAAAGCAGCCGTTCATTCCAACATTACTTTTAACTTCTTGATGCGCTAGTGGCTCCAATAACGACATTTTTACTGTAATAGCTTGTATTACCCTGTACCAGTTCATCTTGCTGCAAGCTGTACCATTTGAGTTACAATAATAAAAAATATCAACAGTATCAGTAAAAAAAATCAAGCTGCTTTGATTTCGGTAAGCATGACGTGAACCCTTCCTTGACCGAAGTGTTTTTCTTGTTTTATTTTGGAATAGTACAAAGAAGTCAATGCACATGTGTTCTTTTTATTATCTAATGGGAGCACATGCAGTGCTTGCAAGCTTCTCAGATTGACAAGCGTCGAATGAAAATATTGAGGTTGAAAATTTGTCGCGATTCTTCTATTTTGGTTTTATTTTAACGCATCCGCTTCCACTACATTCCGGGAGTATCAAACTCCGTACCGGAGGTACACAGTACAAGTTTTTACACATTTAAGGGAGTAACATGGGTGTTGTAGCAACTTACACCCTCGGCTACACACTTTTATCACCCTTAAATCTAGTAATACACCCTCATAATTTTACCGAAAGGGGTGCTGTTTCGTGTTACACCCTCCATGTAGTGAAGGGTGTAGAAGAGGGTGCTAAATAGATAATACGAAAAGGGTTTGGAAAGCTTCTATACGGCTCTCTTTATAATGTACAGGTTAGATTTCTGCTTGAACAGCAACAATTGTTAGCAGTCTTATTTTTATGTCAGTTGTAATTTACGCAAATAGCTGATAATAAAGTGCCTCTTTTGCATACAAGTTTTATGTTTGCAAACAAAATTTTATATATGAGTTCATATTTAATTTTCTTACAAGTTACTCCGTACTCAGAAATTGAAAACCATGGAGAAATGCTCAATACTAGCATTTTTTACAAATATTTATTGCTGGAAGTGCACAGTAAGAAAATCAGTTAGCCTCGAGTTTATATCTGACAGCATAACATGAAATAAAATAAAGTAAATATTTTCACAAATATTCATGACGTGCTGCTAGAACCTGTCACATGACCATGTCAACCTAGGTAAAATATTCATTTGAGAATAAGATTACATGCACAATAACTCACACACATAAAGAGGCAGAACCCATAATAAACCAGTCCGAGACATCCCGTACAAAAATGGTCTATGGTCGTCTATGAAAAAGTAAATGGCATTCTATCACCTCCTATAGCCCTGTGTGGTCGGCCTTAGAAATCCATAAAAACGGCTACAGCCAGCTATAGAAAAGTCTAGGTCCCTGTGTCTAAAGTCAGGGAACCAATAAATTTTCTTTACCCGCCTATAGAAAATTCTACGGTCCTGAGTCTAAAAACTCAGGGCCACGCTTCAATAATAATAATAATAATAATAATAATAATAATAATAATAATAATAATAATAATAATAATAATAATAATAATAATATAATAATAATAATAATATTAACAATCGTATTAATAATATTAATAATAATAATAATATCAATAATAAATAAGTTTGTGTTTATAACTGTCCAGGGACATCCAATTGGTCTTCTTGCTGGCGCAGTTCAATAGAAAGCACAAACAGACGCTTGCGCGCGCGCAGGCACATACATACACGCGCGCGCACGCACGTACACACGTATTCACACGCACAAACGCATGCCCGCGCGCAGACACACACGCATGCACAAGCACAGACGCACACACGCATGCACGCGGACGCATCCACGCGCGCTCGCACACAGACACGCAAACAAATACAACGGAGGAAACGTTGCTTGAGTTAGTTTCGGTTTCGGTTCACACAAAAAAGAAAACCTAAAGTTTAAATAAAACCTAAGATTTACTCACTTTTTGTAATGTTGTACATTATTATTGTAGTGACATTCTTATTGTTACTAATATAATAATAATTTGCTCAGCATCGTTTAAAAAAAGAAAAAGAGACTCTTGAAGACCGCGCAAGACCATCGCTATTGCAATCAGCTTCCGTTGAGCTCGGTTGAATGGTCGTTGGAGTTCAGGAGGATTCGGAAACCTCCTTTCTTTTTACGTTTTAGCCGTTTTAGCGGATATTTTAGATATCTTCCTTACGAATACCGTGTTCAAGAATACCAAGCGATGACTGAGAGCTGGGAGACGCTGCGTCTTGCCAACGCCCGTAAGTTCAGGACGGCATGGACGACTCGTGCAAACGCCGGTAAGCAACTTTCTTTTGTTTCTGCGAAGTGGGCTGCTGTTTCAAACTTTGTCGTGTACCGTGTGCTTGCTAAGCTATGCTTCATTTTAACTATGCTTCTGCCCTGCGTTATTTCGTTATTCGAAAAGAGCGTATCTTCTTCGAAACCTGTGGCTCGCTCCCCAGTGTGAGGAAGATTGCCGTGCGGCGGAACTGTGGGCATGTTCTGGGCGCCGTCCTCCGACACTCCTCCGACGACGCTTTTGCGGAGCGTTCAAGTGCCCTCTGACGGCAGTTCAAGCATTCAGCCGCCGTCCCAAAGTGTTAATCACAGGTCGTGCTAGTTCTGACGTCTTGTCCCAACGGCCGCTCGCCACCGATTTGTTTCGTAAAGCGGGAGCGAGAAAAACGTTACAAGAGCGAGCAGAATGATTTTTTTGCCTAAGCTAATGCCTGTGCCGTAGAGACGCGCGGTCTCTTCGCGTTTGCCGAACCGGCACACTTTCTAAGTTTACGGTTGTGTGATGTAAAACAAAGAAGAGTTTAGATGTCACGTTTTTTAGTAGTGGCGAAAGCCCTTACAAAAAGCAGAGCAGCTAGAAAAACCAAGAACATAAAGAAAGGTAGAAAAAATGAACTTAAACGCCTGAATGAACTTAAACGACCTGAATATTCTATGGAGTTGAAAGACTACCACCGTACCAACTCACCCGGTTATTCTTTCTGTCAAAGAATAATAGCCAAAGTAAGAAATAAATAAATGCCAACTGTTAATTGGTTATAAATTCGTAATTTGTGCAGTGCAGCCCTACCCTACTGTACTCTTTTTATGATATGAGGAAATGTGTAAATGTATAGGACAGTTCATAGCAACCATTTATGTCCAACCCATTTTAATTAATCGTTTCTCAAGAGCTCGAAGTTATACAAAAACATGTTCTTCATAAATTAAGCCGCACCACTGAATGTACAGTAGCATGTGACTTGTATGTTCTCAGCAAAAGAAACTTGTATGTATGTTCTCAGCAAAAGAAAAGGATGCATGCAAAATGCGCCAATCATTTTGTTTCCTCTCTGTTGGAACTTCTTTCAGGTACACACAAAAGGTGGGTGTCTATGTCTAAAAGAGTGGAATTGACTTTTCCTGTAGGGCTGGAAGGCCTGACTCAATTTGGCTAGCGGCTTGAAACCTATGGGAACCTGGGGAACTGCATCAGAATAGTGAGAATGACACCCACCTTGCACTTCCTCAACGATGGCACCGTGAGGAAGGGGGAGCTGCCCTAAAGTGAATGCGATGGCAGGTGGGTCGTTTCAGTGAACCCCTATACAGATGATACCAAGCAGAAAATTATTAAAAAATGTATTATTAAAAGCATGGAGTGTGAAGGGGACGGACAAGAAGGAGGAGATCAACACAGCGCTGTGTTGTGTTGGTATCCTCTGTTCCCATATTCTTCGTGATTTCTTTTTAATGATTGCCTACCAACTGGTTCAGTCATCAGCACTATAGTGCTGATGATTGAATCAGTTGGTAGCCAATAGCATACTTTTATTGAATATAGTCAATACAAGTATGCTGCTATTTATTAGTATGCATTAACAATGTGCTTACAATATAATCCCACAGTCATGCATTAATGAACAAAAATAGAAACGAGGATGCAAGCTAGCTATACAGGCTAAACACGAATAATTTATTCAAGACGGGTTCTCAGGAAGATGACACAAACGCAGAGAAGTGTCAAACACAGCTGAGTTTTAATGGGCAAAAAAAGAATAGGCGACCCAAAAGAGGAAACGTAGGGGAGGACATGAAGTCACTCTTTACAATTTCTCTTTTGCTTACCACCACTTTGCGAAGGGAATTCCTTCCTGGACCTTACAGCGTTATACTGTTCACAACTCCTAACATACCCAAAAACAGTAAACGCAAAAAAGCAACCTACTAGCATCTGGGTAAATCTGATTAACCGAACGACAGGAAATGCCCTTGAGCTTTCAACCTAGGAAATAAAAAATATCATGCACAACATCAAGATTTCAAAACACAGACGGACATCACACCTGTTTCTAATGAAAAATATAGGCCATGAAACTTCTTCCACTCGATGGCAAAACACAGGGAAGGCATTCAACAGATTTCTAGGTTTCATCATTGTTATTGATTCTTTACAGTATACACTTGCGGTCACTCTCGTTGGTCAAAACTATTTCAGTAGTGTTCCATAAGGCCACACAATTATTACACTAGATCACGTGTTTTGACACAGCTGAATACAGATCTTATTTTTCTGCAACATTTATACTAAGTTCAATCGGTCCTTTATGCAGGGTTTTGTCGCATGAAATGTTCTATGGGTCGAGCGACACTTTTAGCGGTCCTTGGGAAATGTCATGCTGTAGGTTTATGTAATATTGGCTTTTCTTTGTTACTTTGTGGTATATGGCAAGCTGTATTAAATTTATTGCAGGTCCCAGCTGCACCATGCGGTGCAGCTGGACCTGCAAAATTATTTCAGTAGTGTTCTATAAGGCCACACAATTATTACATTAGATTACGTGTTTTGACACAGCTGAATACAAATCCTTATTTTTCTGCAACATTTATACTAAATTCGATCGGTCCTTAATGCAGGGTTTTGTTGCCTGAAGTGTTCTATGAATCGAGCGAGACTTTCTAGTGGTCCTTGGGACATTTCATGCTGTAGGCTTATGTATTACTGGCTTTGTTACTTTGTGGTATATGGCAAGCTGTATTAAATTTATTCCAGGTCCCAGCTGCACCAAGCGGGTAGACTCACCGTCAAAGCCCGCAAGCCGCTCTCTTCAAGCCGCACAGAGTGTCCTATGAGGTGAACAGTCATTTCTGGCGGTCCTTGGTGCATGCCGTGCTGGGGGTTTATGTAAAACTGGCCTTGTACAGTTTGATCCAGTTTTACTTAACGAAAAAGTGGACCTCTATAGTTGGATGGTGCACGGCTGCATGCACATGCACCCGGAATTTATATATATTTTATATACATATATACAAAGCTTTCTAATTTAATTCAAACAAAATTTAAAAAAAACGGCGTGAGTGTTACTTGGATGCTGCCTTCACTGTGTGTTTGTGGGGCTCGGAGGACATTGCATAAGGGGAAAATCCTTCGCAGTATGTTATTCAAAACTAATTAACCAAAATTTTAATAATATGTTTAATAATGGTTTCATGGGATATGTTTCAATTCTAGTTTCAGAGGCAGTGAATATTAAAGACTAACCCAATTGACACAATTTGCGAATGGCAACAATTTCGAGATATTCAATGCTAAAAATCTGCCTTTTCGTCGCCCAATTTCAAAATCTTGCGCTCAGAAGGCCTCAGGATGTCGTGCGGACGTGGTTGCTTCGGACGCACCTTCACTATCCTGGAAGTATGACGCCGATGCTTCCACTAAGGACACACTGTCGAGATAATGACGATCGTACCCGGTACGACTATGTCACTCTTCTACCCACCATTAACGGCACGAATTCTTGAGCCCAAGCTGAGCGCGGTTTTTGCATCAGACATTAAAAACGCAAAAGTTGGACAATGAATACCTCGAAGCCGCTTGGCTTTTCGTGAATTGTTTAAATCGGGATAGCCTTTAATATTGACTGGCTTTTAACACTGCAGTTGCAACATGGTCCATAAAGCCATTAATTACAAAGCTAACAGATTTTGGTCAATTCGTCAACATACTGTGACAATTATTCCCTTTACTAATGTCCGCCGAGTCCCACGAACACGCAGTGAAGAAGACATCAACGTAACTCTCACGGCCTTTTTCTTTAAATTCTGTTAGCTTCCAAATAATGTGCTGTGTATACATGTAAAACGACTTGTAGGATGTAATCATGCGCATAATTATTACGAAGCTTTGCTTTTCACCCACTTAAATATTGAATTTTTATCGCAACCTTCCATACATAAGCAAACCATCCAGTTTGGTACTGAAAATGTATTCTATTCGGCAATAAAATCAACAGACTACTACTTGGTTCGCCTTTGGCTTTATACTTAAAATAATAGGCATGTGCGAATCCTAGATTTTGGGCTTAAAGTGAATAATGATTTGAGCTTGTTAACTTTTCAGTTGAATATCACATAAATTCTGCACCTCTCTCTATGCCGGCGAATTCTGGGTCCATTCACATCAAGTCATCCAGCAGCCGCAGATTACTTTTAGGGCCACCGAGATTGTTCTTCTTTTGACGCAGACAGCTCATTTTATATTTTGTCAGAACACTTTTGTCTGTCACGAATTCGAGGGGTGCAGCAAGGTGCAAACTGAACAATGTCTCATAGATAGCTGTAAAAATATATTATCACGAGCACCTTTTTATATGCAACCCCCCCCCCCTCCACCGTTGAAAACCACAACCGTCAACCTCGCCACGCTCGTCGCGCTGCGTGCCGGATTTTCGCTGCTCCGGTTGGTGTTCAGACGGGGGAGCTCATGTGGTCAGCCACTGGACATGAAATGTAGATTGTGAAAGTTAATTTTGACAGCTACATGCGAGACATTATGTTTGCTGTCTTCTGTAACCTTCATCTTTGGGTTTTTCAGTATAGAGGAGGAGGCAAAAAAATTAACATTGGCCAAGGGACAAATATTAGCATGTACCGTTATGGTCAGTCGGCAGCCCTATACGGTTCATAACGCAAGGTGGCGAGGTGAGAAGGGTGCGTCCGTGGCAGACATAGATTGTAGCACCTGAGCTCCCCAACTTTTGTCGGCGTTTGCCCCTTTTTTTCTTTTTAAAACTTGCCTCCCTTTGGCTATGTTCGCTGATACCGTTAAGAACCCATTATCGCACCCAATGAACGCTGGCGACCGATGACACCGCCTGACAAAGCGTGTCTGCCCAAACGTTCCTCCTGTTTGCCTTCTGACTCTTTTGGACACATTGTTTCTCATCTGTGCATCCTCTTACCCAAACAATAACCTTAAATGTGCACAGGAAGGCTGCTGTCTGCAGAAAGAAAACCGGCCGCTGTAAAAGCGAAATGTAAGAGCAAAGCAAAAAATCACTCTCATTGCGGAAACGAACCAGTGATGCGTCGGATTTTTGGCGTGGCTTCTATTTTTTTTACCTCCAAACCTGTCAGCTCATTTCCAACAATAAATGTAAGAAGATACACAAGTCTAGCAGCGTATCATAATACATCGCAAAAGTATTTCACTACAGAAACACATAGATTTCGCAAATGCATCTTGGTACAGAAATAGAGATACCCAAAAGTGTCGCTAAGATTATATGGCAATACTTTCATGTCGTGATGTTGCGCCGATTGTAATTCCTCAATCGTTTTACATTGCTGTAGACGCCGGTTATTTGTTTAAACATAAGCACTGTATGTCTGTGTGGAGGCTGATGCTCATGGCCTTAATTGCAGCGAATAATAGCAGTTGACGAGAGCAAACATGTTTTGGCCTTCTACATTATTGCATGTTGTGCTTTATCCCTTTACTTAACGCAGGGCGAGAACATCCCACCGACACCATGTGTCCTCTACGCCAAGCAGGAGCTGGACGATGCAGACTTTCTTCACCTTGGTGTGGATCGTGAGCGCTTGTTCTCAGTTTTTACTGCAGAAGAGGGGCTGTGCATGTTGTTGGCAGCATAGTGGCTGTTCAGCATCCAGTGCGAATGCAAGGCCTCCAACGCGCTGGTTGCTCTGGAGAGGCTTTTCTTTGACTTGTGGGACACAACTCCAATGACAGTCGTAATCAAATTTTTGAACAAAGTTTGCAGACAGGTATGTGGTCGAAGAGATGTTTTGTGAGCCGTTTTAAAAGTTTATAATGTACTTTTCTCGCCAGCATTATCAGGTTCATTTTTTTGCTTCCAGAATGAATGATAGGTTTTATGGAGGCATGTTTTTTTTTCTTTCTTTAAATGTTGGGCACCTTCTGTGATAACTTATGCTGACCTCCTGAAGGCGAGGTGCTTAGAATTTAGCTGTACGAGTTCCTCATCCATAGTCGTCTTCCAGAACTTTATAATTGTGATTGTACGTGAGCAAGAGGATAGCGTCTTCTACTGAAACATTTGCTTTTTTGCCGTAGAGTGCAAGTTCATTATGTGATATATTTCGTTACATGTTTGCAGATAGCATTCTTTATGTCATAAAATGGCATACATTGTATTTTTCATTTGTCTTTTAGGGTTCAATAAATGTTCAATTTAACACATTCTAATTGATGTCGTAATGAGCTTCACTTACTGAAATACTGCTGTGGTTCAGTCAAAGGCTAGACCACCCCCTCTACCCTGTTTCCAATTAGTGATCAGATCCACATAAGAAGACTAGTTATAAGGGAAGCGTGTTGCCTGCAATCCTCTGAAACAAACAAAACATGTCACTTGATCTCCAAACAGGAATGCTCCCCTTGCCTCGTTTGTGGGTGCCCATGATGCTTAGAATGATTCAGCCGTGCAGTATGAGGCTTGGGGCCACTGCTTGCTCACTTAGAGTTCGAGAAAGGGGGCGCCGTAGCACTTCCCAATTGCCCCCGGAGTTATGATCTGGCTTGCAAGGAGCTCTTTTGTATTACTTCATGAGTTGTGTTCAGTGTGACTCATTATTTCTTTATCACGTGGCTCGTATGTGGTGATGTGGCAATCCCTCTAAGTGAAAAAAGTGTAAATGTGTTCAGTAAACATGATAAGCTGTAAATCATATAATAATAATATAAGAATATGCAATACCGTATATGATTTTTGTACAATTTACAAGTTCTGATAATTGTATTGGACACAATCCTATATTATTTTCACTGGGGCCTATACTTCATTTCACCCTTCGTCCGAGTGCGGCGGACGCTACCAGCCAATCCAGCGTCGAGAGAGTGTCATGTGACCTTGAACTTCACTTAACCAAAACGTCGCGTGATACTCTCCCGGCGCCGGATTGGCTGGGGCGGCCCAGCATCCACTGGGCCACCCCAGCGGGCGCCCATTCCATGCCAAGCACCCTTTTCCAAGGGTGTTAGCAAGCACCCATTATGAAGGGTGCTTGCCTGAACACCATGAGGGTGTTAGCCCAGGACAAACTGATTTACACCCTTAAGTGTGTACAAACTTTTACTGTGTACTCAAGGCTTCTCTTTCCCATTAGTGCCAGCAAGCTTGTGTAAAGTGAAAAATATTGTAACTGAACATCGTTGCACGGACCCTTCAACTAAAGTTACTTTTTTTTTACTCCTGCATTACCGAGGGATCTTAATTGTAGGACCATGGATGACTGGAGTTGTGGTCGCAACCAGCGTCGTAAGACGTAGTACTCAAAAAGTCCAATAAATATTAAGCAACCTTGCAGCAGCTTCGCTTGTCATTAATATGTAAAGGTTTTTGGGGTTGAGTTCTCCACCTTGAGCTCCCAAAATTCTTGACAGTCTTCTGAGGAACACCAACATTTTGTGGCCGTCTGTGATAAATTGTATATGAAGTGTATAACTACAGCCACTTTCGGCCAGTCACTGGCCGAAAGTCAATGGCCAGTGGCTGGCCAAACGGGAATGGCCAGGAGCTGGTCAAAAGTGAATGGCCACTGGCTGGTCAAAAGTGACTGGCCAGAGTGGATGGCCAGTGACTGGCCAAAAGGGAATGGCCAGTCACTGGCCAAAGGTGAATGGCCAGTCACTGGCCAAGCGTGAATGGCCAGTCACTGGCCTAAAGTGAATGGTCAGTGGCTGGCCAAAGGTGAATGGCCAGTCACTGGCCAAACGTGAATGGCCAGTCACTGGCCTAAAGTGAATGGCCAGCGACTGGCATAAAGTGAATGGCAATTCACCAGACGAGGACCAAAACACTGCTATTGCCGAGCACTTTGTCCAGGGATCGGCCGTCGAAAATCTGGTTGGCCATAGTACACTTGCCAGCGATGGCCCATTCACAACGTGCTGCTTGGGTACCGTCTTCAGATAAATTCTGCGAGGGTCCTCCCGATAATGTCTGGTGGGTTTCACAGACCTTTTAAAACGGCCCTCAAAGGCCACACAGACCTTTTAGAACGACGCTGAAGGAACGCAAACCTCTCAGAAATGTATTTTGTTGGGCCCTACAGACCTACTCGTGGGCCTCATCAGACATTTCAAGATACCCTAAAAGGCCTCTGAGGCCCTCGAAGGAAATCATTGTGGCCCTACAGACATTTGATTTTTAATAGGGGAGTCCCATTGAAAACGTTCGGAGCTGATGGCGGTTTTGAAGCTGCTTTTGTTGATCCAGGTAATGTTATAGTAGATATGTCCGCACAAACACGGGATCACAAAAAAAAAAAATCATGAGCTGGTTGAAGATGATGCAGCGATCGCCCAGGAGATGAGATTTGGAGCCGAGCCCGTCACTGCAGTCAGTGTTCATCGCTTGTTAGCAGCCAGATGACACCGGATGGTACTCCCCTATTGAAAATTCTTATATGTAGGAGAAATTTCTCGTGTCCAATAAACACATATGAATCATACAAGATATATAAGAACATATAAGAACTGTATAAGGACCATATAAGAACTATATAAGAACTATATAAATATATAAGAACACTCAAGCACCATATATAAGAAACTTCAAGAGAAGTTTCTTATAATTTTCCTATATGGCTTTTATATATCTTATATAGTTCTTATATAGTTCTTATGTAGTTCTCATATGGTTCTCATATGTTCTTATATATCTTGTATGATTCATATGTGTTTATTGGACATGAAAGTTCTTTGGCCAAAGTACTTTTTCACTAGGGTCGTGTACAGCTACTACGAACTATAGCGTGAAAAAAAGGGTTGTCTCAGCAGGTTGCCAGTTATGCTGCCGCCAAGCCCACAAAAACACTCGGAAGCTGTCGGCGCTTTTGAAGCCTTTCCTGGGCAATCCACGCGATGTGACGTCACATCTGTCAGCACACACGACGGTTCACAAGCAAAGAAACGAGGCGGTCGACAATAATAGACCGATTACCTAGAAAAAAATATTCGAGCCGAGCCCGTCACTTTAGTCACTGTATGTCGCTTGATAGCAGATATTCGATGCCGGTTGCTGTCCCAATAAAACTGCAACGACCTGTAGCGTGAAGCAAAAGAAGTAGCATAGCATGTTTCCTCCTGTGCTGCTGCCAAGCCTCAACTGAATTTTTCGATAGCCCCTTTCCTTGATGAGCTCATTTCTAAAACTCTGCATCGTGTAATGATTTTAGTGTAGGTCTAGTATGCAAGGCGGTGCCAAATCAAGCTAATATCAAGGGAGGTGACTTGTGCGCCTGCCTGTACTTGAAGTTCCACTCGTCTTTATTCTCTCCGACACTCTAGAAACTTGCCATTCCGGTTGAGAGTGAATAGCGCCCTTGTGATTTTTTTTGCATCTGTCTTTCCTTTTGGCTGTTACTTGTGAGACTGGCATTTGGTCTTGCGTATCTGGGCAATATGTGATTCATTCCCCAACATCTCCAGTCTTCAATCTTTAAACGACGCCCGTCGTTTAAAGTTTGTGGCATTCTTTTTGCGGTTTTCTCGCTCTGTAACATCCACCGCCCGAACTGTCTGTGCTTGGTTCGTCTCCCTGGGAGAGACCGAACACAACCTGTCGACAGCGAATGATTTTACTGTACTTTACAATTGCCTGCCCCCAGAGCCGGTACTCCGGGGCCGCCTACCCTGGTTATCTGCCGTCGTTTAGAGCTCGCAGTCGGAAACCGTGTCCGGGTCTGCGGATCGTCCTTCCAACGCCTTTGCAGCGAAGGCTTGTTGTCCCGGGATATCAGAGCCCGAGTCTCACTGCGAAACCACTCTGGGATTGTCATGGCCCAGGCCGGTAGGTCCAGGGGTCGCCGTTCCCACTAGTCCTGCTCCATTCCTCACTGGTGGACCACTCCGGGGTTCGCCATGTGCCACAACAGTCAGACCGGCTTCATTCTTTGTTCCATGACCCAGCCTCGCGCAGCACGCGAGACTGGGGCCGGGCAAGAATGCCTGTCTGACGCCAGCTCGTGTCTCTTCAGCCGATTGTCTCTCTCGTTCCCTCCGCCCCCTCGTCTTCCTTACTCGTCTCACACAATTTAGAAGTCTTCAAGCTTTAAAATGCAAACGCGGTGTGTGTTCCTACTTCGGAAACACTTTCTAGCAACCTCTGCACACCTCTAATCTGGCTATTTGCGTTGGAGAATTCATCTGTTTGTCCCAAATAAAGACTCTCCTTCCAATCGTAAAAAAGTTTTGCGACAACCTGAGACTAGTATTGATCGGTATCGTTTTCTTTAACTAGAGGTTTATTTAATTGTTGAACTCAGAGCCCAATATTGAAAGCTTTGAGCAAGGAACATTTGCGAGCATCGGCCTTGTTCTCATACACGCTGTTCCAAGTTACTGAACATACCGGTGCTAAGAATTCGGTTGGGGTCTCACGCTTACACGTGGGTGTTGTAAGCAACCTTCCTCTTTTAATCTCTAAAGCGCTTCTTTGAAAAATGGGCATGTAGTGATGTGGTAAATTCTGCAATTTACTGACCTGGCCCGGTTGATACCAGATACTCCAGGAGCTCTTACTTGTTCAACCCAAATGTTTTAATTTGATAGTCTCCCTTTGCAGCATTTTATTTCCTTTCGGCAATGTGTAGATATGCTTGAATTCTAATTTCGTATAAGTTTCAGACCTGTTTTGCCGGATCGAATGATACGGGTCTCATAAAGCGAGATCTGTTTTATGTGCCCTCTTCGACGCCGCACCGGATGCATTCAGCGCCTTCATCCGTCTACCAGGAGTCGCCCAAAAACCCCTCGTCAATTTGTAGCGAAGGGGGCAAAGCCATCGGTGGTAGAAGCGCAACATTTTACTTTTAATCTGTTAGCTGCACCGTGACCGTTTCTGTTCTCTGGAGTACAATAATCCAAATCTTCCAATCACTAGCGCCCCTTATCGTCGTCTAATCTACTACGTCTAACGTTGTAGGTATTCAAAATAAACACATGGTTTCAATTACAAACCTGCCAAGTATTATACAAAACCATGAAGAAAAATTTAACAAAATTTTGAGGGTCAAGAAGCTGGGTAGTTAGGTGCTCCTTCTACACATGAAACCGTAGCAAGTACACGGGTGCAAGAACGCACCCAAAGGTCACGCGAAGTTTTAAGTATTTTTTGTTCTCTACTGGTTGTAGTAAACGCAGAACATTTATGATAACAATGTGTTGCTTATTCATCGGGAAATACTGACTGTATGTTGTCAGTGAATAACGTTACACTATGACGTCGTCTCCGAGGTGCTCTATATGCGTAGCACGTGGTCATGTAAACTCAAGGGACAGTATGGCGTGAAAAAAGGACACCAAGTCAAGTGAAACAATGCCTTTCTGTGACAACATGTGACTCACTGACCCTATGTGTCGTCGTACTGTCATGTAGCACGTACGCTTTTATATAATCGCACGCCCTAGCAAAGTGCTCTTCATTGGCCTCCAGATGGGTCCCGTGAAGAAATTTCCAAAGGGTCCCTAGACCAACAGGCGAATTCAAGCAGACCCGAATGTACCCACAAAGGTGCAGTCACCGCGCGTGCACACAGACCATATTCGAGTGAGATGAGGCCACTGCAAATGCTAAGTGCCGACAGCAGCGCCAGCGCCATGGCGTCACGTCAAAGTTGTTACTCTTTTAGAAACACTATGGAATGAGAACGTACCTTAAAAACCCCACAGACGTACGACCAGACAGCCAATTGATGTTTTATTATTTCTATTCCTTCCGAACTAAATTCCTTTGTGATAAAAGCACCGATAAGTCAAATGCTAAAAAAAAGCTCGATTAAGCGAGGAAGGTCTATGGGGTTATAATATTTTATATATTTTAGTATCTACACGTCGCAGATTGCATGATTTTCCCCCATAATTCTTCTAACCAAAAAACAAAACCAGTAATAAATAAAAAAAATCGTATTTCTATTCCAGATACTTGAGCCTTCGGCTATTAGAGCAAATATGTCGTTGTATGGTCATTTTTACGCGTTCAATCTTACGAGCTCCACAAACGTTAAAGTCTACTACGAGCTTCGTCAACTACTTCCAATCGTATGTTAAATATTGACGCAGTTTCTATATGCGCAGATTTGTGTAATAACCTTTGAATGGACGCTGAAGTGGTTTTCGAAAGAAGAACGTGTTAAGTATGAATTCAATTGTATTTTTGTACCCTGAATCTGCGATGATTGCCTTCGCCATCCTTGAAGACTTAACGCAACGCGGGAAAACTCGAAAGACATTCCATCTCTTTTTACGTCATAAAATAAAAATGTGTCCTCCAAGCTCGTGTCGCTTGGGTGGGCAATGTGTGCAATTGCAGCACTGTCAGGTATATCCCCGCAACAGACACCATTAGAGAAGTCTTTTTCTGACCATTTTTTTAAAAACTAAGAATGAGCATCCTTAGCTTTTATAGGCGCTGAAAATGCACCATAGTGGAGATTCACGAAACTCTTTTTTGGACTGAACACTCCGTGAAGGAGTGCCTTCAGCAGTGCTTAAAAAACTACTTTCTGCAGCATCCGTTTACCAAATTAAGATAACGAGTTTTTTTTAAGCCAAAGAAGCCAAAGAAAGATTATTTATGTGTTTTTACTCAAGTATAGCACCGGTTCAGTTTCCCTTTATACTTTACTTCTATTTCCTTCAAGAGTGTTCTAAAATTCTGTGCAGTGTTCCATACAATTTTTAATTTTTTGACACAAGTGTATCAGCGCGAGAAGAAAGTTCGCACAGCAAGAAGTCAACTAGAGATAAAGATTTATATTTGCGCCTGTCCGATCTACCTGGGCACGAGCTTGCCGGGCCCGAGTTTGGGTCACTGGTGAAGTACGCTCCCGTTACAGCAGGGAATCAAGCTATCGAATCTCTAGGCATCCAGCAGTTCCGACATTTCCTCATTCAGTTGGGCCACAATTCCTGGCCTGCTATTTTTTATTCCCAGAAACGTGATAGTTTTCGTATGCATACATGTTGTTTGTGTTTTTTTTTTTGGAATGTGTTGGCAGATATGTCTCATTGAACGCCGTGGTCTTTACAAACGAATAAGGGTTCGCTACGTCTCGTTTCAAGAAGTCAAAGAAAAGGTGTATCCGGACGTCTCTTTGGTCCTGAGGCTATTTCGCTATTTTTTTCCCGGAGCTTGCCATGTGTTCAAGTATTTTGGTTAGATTTGTTTTGCTGTCCTCTCATCAATGCGCAACAAAATTGCTCTCACCGGAATGCTTAATATTTTCTAGTTTAAAATAATTGTAGTAACAGCCCTTATGTTTCAATTATTCACGAGCGCAAAGTTGTCCGTAATCATATTATCACATTTGTACAGATTATTTTGGAGTGTGCATAGTGGAACCTGATTCGCTGAAAAGATCATTTTAGGTGACAACACGAATATATATACCAGTGCTCTCTTCAGAAATAATTCCTAAACTTGAAAACATCTGCGTCACCGAGGATAAAATTATGCCAAGTAAAAAACTAGAGAAATGAGGAAACAGCAGCACTGCTTTTTGCTTTGACAGCTTGTGACACGTAGAATTGTTTCTATAGTAAGAGACTATTATACAAGAAGTTATGCTAATTGGATTTTTGAATTTAGCGGTTTATTTATGTTTTTTGAAAAGCACGTTGAAACTCTGAGCTTAGATTCGAAGATATCAAGTATGTGGGCAAGCAATATGCGATCTTCTTTTTTTATATCCCCTCACGAAAAAGTTCTTCCGCAGATGTGATGATATGTTAGGAGAATATTTTGGAGGAGCAGACGTTGTAAGGTCTTATTCACCACACTTAAGCGACTGGCTTTGTTACTTAGTTTCGCACAAATTTTACTTCGAAATGATGATGAATATAAAATAACTTTCCGTAGTTTATCAAACAATGTTGTGTAGAGGTCTCCAGATCTCGGTAAATACAAATCAATGCCGAAAACGATGTGCGCAGGTGATGGAGGAGATGATTGGTACTTCCATTGTTCTTTCCGGATTGTCTGTAATTTGAATAAGACAAACACCAATCAGTCAAATGAGAACGTGTGTCATGTACTATTCAATGACTTTCGCGCCAATACCTCTTTAAGTCACAATTCGGGTTTTTTGTACACAAACCGTTCTGGCTGGAAACCAATTTTGGCACGTCCTGACCGCGACCCTCGAACACGGCTTTCTTCATGTCAAATGATGGTTTATGAAAGTTAGAAAACGCCATATGCGCACAGTATCTGTGACATGTTGCATATGACAACAGGTCACTAATACGTATGGCCATGTTTTTGACAGCGGTTTCCAGCGCTGTATCCGTTAAGACTATTTCTTTTCATTTTCTTCAAGCCTGAACGGAAAGGGTGTTAAAAGTATATTAGAGCATTTTCGTAAATACACCACTAAAGGCGTTCTTAACACCATTTCATTTTGTCCCCCTAGCAAAAAAAAAAGAAAAAAAAGTCTAAAAACATAGTAACCGCTTTTTTTTGAGTGGGTGGCAAAAAACAAGCTCTGCCCCATCATTTTGAAAAGAGGGTGATGAGGGGGAGAAGAGCGAGCAAGCGCTTTCCTCCACCCCCCTACTCTCCCCAGCTGGTACACCCATGGTCTCTTCCCTCTGTGTGTGTTTCGCTTTCTTTGTATTGATTACAAACCTATCTTTTAATATTTGCTGCCTGCCAGGATTGTTTTTGTCGATTTCCTTGCCATCTTAGAGTTGAACGAAATGTTTTACAAGATTGTTTCGCCGATAATAACCGTTTTTGACGTCCGTTCAAAGGAAAACTGCAAAATGCAGCGTTAATAAAAAAAAAAAAGAGTAACAACAACCAAGATGTTACATATAAACGAACTATGCGATATTGAAGGCCAATTAAAAACGCGAAATATTGTCAGACGAGCATTACTGATTAGAGGAAAGTGTTGCATTCACCTCCCATATATAACAGTGTCCCGAAATTCAAGTGGTAACTGTGTGAAGAAAATCATCTTAATCTTTTTTAGAGACACACGTGTGGGACCATTTAGGGAGATAGCAAAGATATTTCACAAATAGCTGGCATTTAAAATAAATATGTAGTTAACTGAGTATCAAATCCTATACAACAAGAAAGCTTAAAAAATATAATGTACGATGCAACCAACCTGTTTTAAACTCTCTAGATGCCAGTATAAGAACAGAGCATGCGCGAGCGCTATTGCAAAGTTATCTAACAAATCTGACTTCTTTTATTTATTTATTAAGTTTTTAAAGCAAACTTTGAAGTACATACCTTGAATAGATTGAATATAAGATTAATAGAATCGACGCCGTTTGTAAATAACCTCGATTTCATTTGAACCTTCGCCACACCATAATGATGGATTCCTGCATTCCAGAGAGTCTGGAACATGACCGAGCCATTTGATATCTTCAAATCGGTATCGGCTGCAGCCGCTTCTCTGCAATAAATTGAAAAATGTTTCAATGATATAAAAAGTCCACTAGTGACACTACACACACATAAATAACGTAAAACGTTTTTTTTTTTTTAAATAGAACACACTACACATTATACATATACGGTGCACTGTCCCCGCAAGATGCAATGTTCCCGCGTAAATGCACATTATAAACAACGAACCTAAAAAATGATGCTTTCAGCCCACAAGAGGCGCAGCCCGTATTATGCTACAAATTATCATTAATATAATTTTTAGTTTACAAATACCGTCAAGTCTCGTCATGGTTTACGATCTTCTTAAAACCAATTATTAAAAAGTGTAGGTTGTAAATGGTCAAGGCCACGTCAATTCTAACGTTTTGCAGCGGCGGCAGCGTCTTGTTAACACTGCTAATCGAACAACATGTCTAATGCCGTTGCCGACCTGGAATTCGTCCCCTCTTTCGACAAAATTTACCTCCTCTGGCGCTGCTCTGCTCTCGTGTCGATTGATTTCGAGGACTATCTGCTGCCCCGTCGTCCTTGGACTTGCGGCTACAGTTTCTGCGGGCCTAGAATTTGTGGCAGACTCTTGCTTTATATTTGGGTGCCGAGGGGATTATTTTCTCCGTGCTATGGTCTTTTGCAGCGGCTGAAGCGTCTTGTCAACACTGCTAAACAAATAACACGTCTATTGCAGGTTGGTAATAAATTTTTCTTTGCATTTTGACTGAATCCATGCTGTCGCTGCTGCCGCTGCCACTGAGAGAGCCTTAAGAGTCCTGTGTTGCCTTTCCTCGCAATCTGCAAACGATGTCCCACACATGAACATCCTGTCAGGTACCGTTCCTTGAGAAACACTGGCCGGTAGAATGCAGCGAGTGAGCATGCAGGTATCAATATGGCTAGTGTGCCGGTATAAAGAAATACATTTTAATGGGAAAGGTGAAGCGGCAAAGCTGACATGGTGGTTATCTGATCGCAGAGGCGCCTTTTCAAGTACTAATAATAGTGCGGATGTGCAACCGGAGCTTGATGTGATATCGTTGCTTATATTCATCAACCAGAGGTTGGGCAGCCTCCCTCTGCCTAAAGATAAGGTGAGCAGTGTATAATTATCGGTGCAGTTTTTGTCGAAGCAATCCGGTGAGTTCGAAAAGCAAATCAATCAAACTCCAGAAAACTGAAATAAAATAACTGAAACAGGGGGTGACAGACGTGCAGGAGAAAGAAAAACTGAGCAAAATAGTAAATGATGAACTCCAGAAAGAGTCAGTGATCTTGAATTCCCAAGCAGGCGTTTGAATGTAGAAGTTCACTGTAAACTAATGACGCAGGATAAGAACTCGGTAACCAAGCTAAATAAAGCTGCTGAGAAAATGCAGCTCCGAAACTAGAATGCTCCGACGTTTGTGCTGTACACATGTTGCCGGCAATGAAAGACGATGTTCCAGGACTTATGATTCACTTTGTAAGACAAGACACCAGGAGCACGAAGTTGAAAAAAAGATGTACTCTTCAGGATACTACAAGTGGGTCTTTATTTAGGAAACCTCACTCGTTTTAACAGGATGCTTCTTCTGTCCAATAAAGACTGGTTTAGAGAAAGCGCTACTTTTCGCGAGGTATGGAAATGGAAAGTTTTTTGTTCGAAAGTCTGAAGGCATGCGCGCCAATCTCTACCACGGGCCAAGATATCCTTCTCAGACTGCAGATAAGATAGGCTGGAAGCGCTTTACTCTTTTCACTTTTGTGCAGATGACTAACTTAGACGTCTGCTTTCCATTCGACTTGGGAATACCTTTTTTTATAACAAGGCAATTAAACTATTTTCGCTTTTTCATTTAAACTTGCTGTAAACAAGTGATAAAAATTAAGGGTATGCGAAAATTCACCATTTTCGAATAACGAAGAATATATTACTCTATTCGATTCGTTAATCGAATCGAATAATATTTTTAAATGTTTCGAATATTTTGGAATAATTTCGGAATAGTTGTTACGGTGTTGCGCCGCAGATTCCCTTCACAGGCGTCCCACAACGCCCCGGCACGCCTGCCATACGTGCCCGCAAGATGGCAATACGTACCCTCTTCTCCTAGAAAATGATTATCATCATTGGCTGCAGCAGTTTCTCTTTCTACGTACGTTGCTGCTGCCTCCATTAGGGACCACTGTGTTAACTTATGTATAACCCGCATGAAAGCGATTCGGCAACAGACGAGACAGGCGACGTCGACCCGCTTCGCTGTCGCTCGGTCAGTCGCGCGATGAGGCAAGCCGCATGAAAGTGGTGTGAGCAAGCGACCAAGGCGATGAGGATATTTTCTAGAAATCTAACACCGAGCGACGCGACGACCGACAGTGAGAAAGCTCCGTCGCTCGCTGCTGACTCTCGTCGCTGTCGCTCGTCTCGTCGCTCGCTAAATCGCTTACATGCATTTTCGTGCGAAAAGGTCCTTTGGGGACCTTTTTCGCACGGAGAATACTAGTGCACACTATCGGAAAGCGTATCGTGGAGACGTTTCAGAACAGGTTGTAACGTTACCGCCACTCTGTATGAGCGAAGTAGAAGTAGTAGAAGCGGGAAGTTGTTCGAAGAGAAAGCGCAATAGAGTGTGGAAGTTTTTCGGCGGCTCCCATGCAACCAATTTAAAAAGCCACAACATCTGCTTGTGTCGAGTCTTTCCCAACACTTTTCATGGTTGCTCTTCTTTAGTAGATGTCTACTTACTATTCAGAAACTATTCAAACATTATTCGATTAGTATTCGTATTCGATTCGGTGCCACAATTATTCGATTCGTATTCGATTCGGTTTCAAAAATCACTATTCGCACACCCCTAATAATTATTATTAGCTTGGCAATATTGTCAATGACTTAGGAATTTATTGTGACTAGCTAATGCTGACCGGGACGTGGTTTATTCAAAAATCAGATGTCCCCGAATTTCATAATATCGCGACATTTTATTCAAATCGCTGTGCAAGGCGTTGTATTGGAAAAGCCACGTATATAAGAAAAGATATACAATAAAGTCTCAGGTCAGATATTACTAATACGACTAATATTTATTATTTACTATGTGTGAAACTAGGAAACACTCTTCTTGTAGTAATTCGTAAACCTTTAAATATTGATTCATCTGCTTTTTGCGTCTTCCTTGAAATAATTTTGCAGTTTTATGATGAAAATGGTTAAAACCTAAACTTAAAATGTGATTTTAATATAGATAGGAGCTGTGCTACTGCTTCTCAATATGACCATTCTTCTATGTTCCAATTTTTTTAAATATGATCACATATTCAATTAGAGTGACGTCACTGAGTCAAGCGGTTCTTGGCTTATTTATTACAAATAAACGCCGGACCCGGATGTTTGCGGCTGTTGTGTGCTCTGATGTCGTTGATAATTTTCCATTTTTTTTTCTTATTTTGGTAACCCGGAAAAAAAATCGCGTCATGATAGTGCAAATTTTTCTTGTTAACTGTGAAACGCTAGATACGTTCAGACACAATGTGGAATCTGAGCACTGGGAGGGAATAGTGTCAATGCACTCTGTCGACGACAAATAAGACTGCACGATGCCAAAGAGGAGGCTTCGTGTCGGCTGCCTTAGAAGACGTCAATCTTCCGGCCTCATCTGCTGCAAGAAGCGGCTCCCAGCCTGGTCAGCAGACCGCGGAGCGGCGGGCACGCAGACAGGGGAGCCACCGGCTGAAGAGGCAAGCCGACAGCCAAAGCAATGGAAGTGCCCCGATGACGGTGACGACGCTATCCGTAGCTGCGACCTCTCGGTTCTAGTGCCAGACGCGGACGTTAAAGGAGGCAGTTCATCAAGCGAATGCGAGACCCAACGCCATTCCCCGAGAGACGCCGCAGCAGGTCAGACCACCACTGCAACCGGAGGCCAGGAGTGTTACCAGACAAATTCGTGTCCAGGTGAATCCTCGCATCCCACTTGAAGCGAGCTGAAGAACTCACAGTGAGTGTCGTGCCATGGAAGTTTCGTTTCATGTAACACTGCCTTGTATTAGCGTTAGTTGGATGGCTTTTATTTCAGCAAGGGGAATTACGAATTTCGACCCGTGCACGCTTGGTATTCGTGATTCAATTTGTTCCACGATATTAAAAATACGCGGAATCACCACGCGGAAAAACAAAAAAACAATCAATGCCAGCTCCGATGGGCGCTGGCTGAAAAGTAAATATATTTTTTTAACCATTTAGGAAACAAAAATGTCACCCGAACGCGTCCAAGAGAAAGGACTGATACGCTTTCTTCATTCTCTACGAAATGTGTGAGTCATGCGGTTGGAGTGTCGGCGGACTGTTTCCTGTTTTAAAAAATTAGTGCCACTGCGAGGCTTGACCGCTGTTATAGTTATGCGCGGTCGCTTTATTTCGTTTGATTTCTTTATTGTGTACCCGCGACTGGCGGTTGATATGTTTCTACGCACCCAACAAAGCTAAAGAAATATTTTTTAATTTCTTATACTATATTTCATTACGATATTGTTATCATATTTATGGGGAGTCCAATTTCTCCTGCAGCCCGGAAGGCTGCTGAAACATTTAGAAGCAATCACCCAAAGAAAATTGATTTATCAACGCAGAAGTGCTGCCCGAAACGTTGAAACATCATTTCCTGGAAGCTGTAGAGGGCGTCAGGGCGAGACGAGACAGACTTAAATTGGTGTATTTTGAAATTACATCCCACTAACGATTAGGAGTGTATTTACGCCTCTACCCAAGCTATTTGAAGTACGAAATATTATTTAGTGACGCCGCTATTTTATACCGATATCTGTCTAGTCAGCGTGAGGCTGGGTAAAAAAAGAACTGCACAAAATTGATTTAGTCGCAGGTCGAAAAATAAACAACACTTTGCCTGAGGACAACCATTTTGCCATTGCAGTTTTAGAGATATTTAACAAAATAATGCCGATGCAAGAGTGCTGCTTCCTAGAGAACTAGAAATAACTAGAAATATATTAAAGATGTAAAGCAAGCAAAAACCGAAAGGTCGCCTCATTTGAAGCGTGACGCGCTACGCGAGAAGAAAGTATTAGAGAAGAATTGGCACGAACTTCGCAGCATTGTAAGTGCTAAGCCGGGCGAGATGGGATAGAAGACCAAAAAAGTTAGAACACAACTGGATGGCTTTCATCAGAAGCGTTACCGGAGAGCAGTTGTGCCCCCGCGAGTGGGTAAGTTTTTGTGAGGTGAACAGCTCACTCGGCGGGCCTTGGACACTGGAAAAGATATACGGGATAACAAAATAGATTGCCGTAATTCATAATTAAGTCGCTACGAGCACCGCTAAGGATTTTATTTAACACGTTTTTTTTTGTGAATTATTACTTAGCGCTATTTGGTGGCGTAAAAAAGCCTGTAAAACAAAAGTACCCTCGAGACGTTGTTTGAAAGAATAACTAGGCTCTCTGACGACATAAATGAGTGGTTGGAAGAGCCGGTAAAAGTCTAAAGATTGAGCGCGCCATATACGGTTGTGGTCCCACAAAACACCGGGATCTGACGGCTTTAGTAGAGAGTTTTAAAAATCATTCAAGAGTGCGTTGTCCCCTTTAATTTAACAGTAATTCTGCGAGGCTCTCTTTCTCCCTTAATTTGTTAACACCTTTTTTATTTACAAACAGACACAGTATTGATCCCTAAGACGCCTGACGCGATTCAGGCAGGGCATGTCACTGAATACCGACCGATTACTTGTGTAACGTTTATTATAAATGTTTGCGGAGGTTCTGACCAGCCAATATAATAATGTTGTCAGGCCGTTAGTTAAAGAACACCAAACCTGTGAGGTGCGGGGCGATTCATTAAAACAAATATCCATGTTGCGCGTAGGATATTAGAATTTGTTGATAACAAAGCAGGCCAAGTGGCCATGATTGATGACAAATTCAGCACGAGAAAACGCCGCCCTCGCAACTTGACATCGGCCAGAATCTTCAAGCTGGTGAACAAGGACGGCTGCTTGACCTTCGGAGCGAATTCTACGAGTGCTTTGCCACAACATCAAGGGTGCTACAAACAGCGGTAACGAAGGACATCATCGTTACGGACGACGACGTACTCCTGTCCACGAGTCGCCGTACCAAGTCTTCTTAAAGGAAAAAAACGGTGATTTATGATGAAGTCGAGGAAATGCTTGACGACGACGTTATTTAACCTTAAAGAAGTCCGTGGGTGTCCCCAGTCGTTTTTTGCAAAGAAGGACGAAACCTTTAGAACCTACCTGGATTATCGTAAACTGAACGCTCCGACTAACAAGGAGGTCTATCTTCTCCCACGCATCAACGATACGTTAGACCGACTGCGCCACTCCCGTTATTGTTCGTCAATGGACCTGAAAGAGCGGATACTGGTAGATTGAAGTCGACGAACGCGACCGCGATAAAACTGCCTGCGTCACTCACGACGTACTGTCCGAGTTCAAAGTTATGCCGCCCGGATATTGTACAGCACCAGCCACCTTCCAGCACGTCATGGACACCGTGCTGGCAGTTCTGAAATTACAGAGAAGCCTTGTGTACCTTGCTGATGTCGTGGTATTTTCACGCGATTTTGACGCACACCTGAGTCGACTTCGAACTGTGGTCGAGCCATCAAGGCCACCGGCGTGTCACTCAAGCCTAAAAGTTATCGATTCGCATATAGTGAACATAAGTTTCTTGGCAACGTTGTGAGTAACAAACGTGGTCGCGCTGACCCCGAGATGACCTGCGCTGTAGCCGAATTTACGCCGCCATCTGACAAGAAGGCTGAGGGAAAATTTCTCGGAGTTTGTGTTTAATAGTGGAGGTCTCTTCGGGATTTCGCCAAGCTCTCCGCACCGCTGTCGCACATCACGAAGGACGCCTTAAAGTTTGAGCTGATTGAAGAACACCAGCGGTCATTCGATGAGCTCAAACAAAGGCTTCAGGCGCCCCTAATTCTTAGTCATTTCGACCAGTTCTTTGAAACAGAGATCCAAACGGATGCCAGTAACAAAGCACTTGGCGCAGTACTTGTCTAAATGCCGGAATGTGCTGAGGGTGTCATCTCCTACGGAAGTCGGACGCTGCATAACGCAGATAGAAACCACTCAACGGCAAAAAATAGTGTCTTGCTGTCGTCTGGGGTATAACAAAGTTCCGGCCGTATTTGAAAGGAAGTCCTCTCCGCGTGGTCACAGTCCACCACTCGCTCTGCTGGCTCGGGAATCTGAGGGACCCCTCCGGACTCCCCGCCTGGTGGAGCCTACGACTGCACGAATTCGACATGACAGATGTACAACTCCGGTCGGAAGCACATGACCCCGATTGCCTTCCAAGGGCCCCTGTCAAGGATGGTCCAGCTTGAAAGAAAGACGACGACTTTGAGACTTTCTTTGGAGCTCAGGATGTCAACTACAGGGCACCAATCTAACAAGACGACTCTGAACGATCATCGAGCAGCTATGGAAACAAAAAAAATCGGTTCCCCTTGCTCTCTTATGAGTCCGGCCTACCTACGCCATTCGACAAGGGGTGCTTTACACGAACTTTGGTGACAAAGCACAGAGTGGCTGTTTGTTAACTTTTCAGGACTTCGAGAATAGAACTTCTAAGAATGCCATGACGATCTGACGGGGGTACCTCGGGTACAGCATGTCACATTCCATTATTTGCGAGAAGTGCTCCTGGCTCAAGCTCCCGAAGACTGTCTATTTCTACCTCTAATCGTACCAAGAGTGTCAGCGGCGCAAAGAACCACCGACCAAGCTGGCGGGGCTGCAGTGGTTGACGGCGCCTCCGAACGATTCCCACCGTCGGCGCAAGTCAACCGGTAGATATCCGTGCCAAACGATTATCTGAAACGATACGCCGAGACAAAAGCCCTTCCGGCGGGAACTGCCTTGGAAGTCACCAAGTTCTTCGTGGAGTGCAACGTCATTCGTCATGGTGCTGCAGGAGCCTCTTATCACTGAGTGTGGATCATTTTTCATGGCACAGCTCACCCAAGAAATCATTCGGCTTAGTTACACAAGCCACCGTGAGTGCCACTCCGTACCACCCGCAGACCAACGGGCTGACGAAGCGACTTAACAAGACAATCGCCGACATGATCTCAATGTAGGTTGAAGTAGATCAGAAAACGAAGAGCAAGGTTTTGCCCTACGTCGCGCGAGCCAAGAACACTGCGGTTAAGAGATCACAGGAGTTAGACCTTTCCAGCCGTTAGGCAACCACCATACTTAACACGATGCTGCACCATGAGCCAGCTGACAATGGGAGCGACGTCGCTGAGGTTGTTGCTCTGAGGGCCGAAAAAGGCCGCCAGCATGCCCGAGTCTGGCTTCAAGGCCAGCAACGTGTCGACGCCGGCCGCTTTAACCCACGTCACTGGGACGTACATTTCCAGCCTAACGACAAGGTATGTGTGTGGACACCAATCCATCATCGCATCCTGAGTAAGAAGCTTTTAATGAGTTAATCAGGACCTTTCAAGAATCTCCGCCGTCTAGGGGACTTGATCTACGGAGTTGCGCCTGGCGAAACACAGATGTTTTCACGCGACCGGCGGCGACCGGAGGTACTTTATGTCGCTCCTCTGAAACCTTTCTACGTTCGTTACGAGTGTAGACGTGTCGTGTTCTAAGTTACTCTTCTGTACACCATTACTTTAGTGTTGCTCTTTTGGTCAACGCTACAGCGAATACAAATGTTTCTGCTCTCAAAAAATGTATTATACAAAGCACTTTTGTATTAGGTCATACTGGGCGTTCAAATAATGCACACAAAATACCACAAAGTGAAAGTTTTTTTTCACGATACGCGTTTTGTTAGTTTTATCTAAAAGATCTCATTTGCAGTTAACTCACGAAAATATTGAAGTTTCTCGCAATGAGAATTTCTTGAAAAGAAAATTCGAAGTGACATCCCATGGCTACTTCGGAACACATCTACCATGCAATTATGTGAAGCGTGAACGAAAGATGAAGCAAACAACACAAAAAGTAAGGGTCCATCAATTGTAACGTTCACTATATAATACAAAAAAGTCATGTCTCGCGCTAATCTTCTTTTGTGCAAGGGTACCAGGTCAAGCAGTTTAGGTGAGTATGCATACTCAAAATAGATGCGCCTCCCAAGCAATCTATAGTTAGTGTTGGTACGGTTTGTGTTTATCGTACTATTTATAACAATTGTTTTTACGAGAAGACAGATACGCAGTATTTTTATAGGTTTTGAAACTATTTTAAAACAGTTGTCTTCAGATGGAATAGTTGTGATGTTCTGGATTATCTGGTAAAGAAGAGGAGGCGCGCAGCCAGGGCAAGACTCACATGCAAGCTCGTGGCAGCAGAGAGAAAGCCGCTCGGTGAAAGTAACGTTTCAAGTAGAGATGTCAAAGTTCCAGAAATTTTGAAGGCCAGACAAACACAACGCAGAAAATTAGTTTTTTTCCAGGAAAAATTGAGAAACATTCATAACATTTTTATAGCTATAATTGAGTAGTGATCAGAAATATATCGACATAGCTGAACAACCGCAATATATTTTCCCATTTTTGTACGGTGGACTCTCATGTTATATTAAGCTTTTTAACGTTTACGACAACTTTTGTCAATTTAGCTGAGCTTTGACTACTCATCTGGCAACAACAGATAGCACCTCCGTTCTTCATCGTTCCCGCCGTTCGTGGCGGTCGCGCCTTCGACGGGCAGCCGGATGAGCCATATCACTTTAGCTTTCCCAGCCCGTTAGGCAAAGTCGTGAGCATGGTTCTCGGGTGTCGACACTTGCCATGGAGCAGTGGATCTGTCAACACTGTGTTCTGTGCGCCTTGGAGACGCCCGTCAGGGTAACTATATCAATTTAGCTTGCCCAGCGCCATTTCCGAAACCTCGCGCGCATTATTCTCGGACAGAGACTTTCACCATGGACCTGTCAAAACTTGCGCTCTTCGCCAAGGTGAGACCATGCTCCAACGTTTAGGGGGACTTTGGCGTGCTAAACAGTGTGTGAAAATTTTGCTGTGGCAAATACGAACATTCTAACGCAACCCGCTTGCGGCAGTGCATCGCAAGCTGTCCGATGTGCCCTCCGGAAGTCAGGTTTGCAGCATCGGACGACCCGACAGAGATCAAAGTCCGGGACATGACGGTCCAGGAGCCCATCTGTGCAAGTTTTACAGTTAGAGCGGACACCTGTGGAAAGTGAAAGCCCAAGCTCTCAAAATGAGGCCGACAGGCATGTCAAGCCGCAAACTTCTATGGAAGCGTTTGTCGGTAGAATGACGTAGAGTGTCAAAGCAAGCTTGATGAGGCGCTGGATCGAGCAATTTATGACAGCGGAACGCCTTTATCAGCTACGGAAATCAGACACTAGCAAGAAGCACTTAAGCTTCTCAAACCAGCATGTGTGCTGCCTTCCAGACATCACTTTACGTGGACAACTCTTGGAGGTCGCGTATGCTGGAGTGAGGACCCAGGTGGAAGAGAAATTGAACGCCCCTTCTTTGCGTCACTGTGCCCACAGACAGCTGGACCAATGTACGAGGCGAGACCCTCTTGAACTTTGTGGTGGCTGCACCAGATCCAATTTTCTACCGTGCCGTGGATAGCAAAGATCACAGGCACACAGGAAACTTCATCGAGGGAGAGCTTTTTAGGTTGTGGAGGAACGTGGAACCCACAAGGTTTTCGCTCTTGTTGCCGAAAATACTAGCAACACGAAGACTGCGTGGAAAATCCTGTCTGCGCTATCGTAGCATCACTACTCTTGGATGCTGTGCTCATGAACTAAACGTGTTACAGTCGGACATGCTCAAACTGGTGACATTGCAAGAAGTTTGCAAGATGTCTCAGGCTGTAATGAAGTATGTCAGAATCGGTCACGTGGTTGCAGCTCACTTCGCTAAGTAGCAAGAAGAGTGCTATGCTGAAAACCAGACCGCATTAAAACTACCAGCTGAAACTTGCTGGGCGGGAATTTGTCACTTGAATGTATACTGGAGAACAAAGAAGCTTTATATAAAACTGTGATCGCTACGGAGCTTGTAGTGATCAGGAAAATGAGAACAACGATACTAGATGCCATCCGCTTTTGGCAATATGTACAAAGCACCTTCCACGTGTTGCTGCCAGTTTCCCTTGCTATTTCCGAAGCTGAGTCAGACACTGCTTTTCCTTCTGGCGTCCATGATATCCTATTCAAAGTAACGAGGCAAGTCGAAAGCCCTTCCAAACTCTGCCTTGAGAACGGAGCGAAAGGAAATAATCGCAGAAATTTGGCGTGAGCAATGAAACTTAATATGCCGTCCAGCACATGCGGCCGCAAATTTGCTGAACCCGAAATTCAACGGGTGGTGCTTAAGTAAGAAGAGAGGTATGCCAGGCAATGAACTTCACCACAAAGACGGCAGAGAGAATGGGTCTCTATGCGGGAAAATGTGTTGATCACATCTCGCCGAATACCGGGTCATGTCAAGTGCTTTGTCGAGGAAGGCATTGGGGGACTTTGCGAAGCATATTTTACCTTCCACGTTGTGGCAAGGACTGTGTGCCTATGAACCTCTGACAGAAATTTCTCGTCACCTTCTTCAAGTTCCACCCTCGTCCTCTGCATGCGAACGAAACTGGTCGAAGTTCAGTGGTGTCTCCACCAAAAGTTGAAACCGACTCAAAGAACACAGAGTAAAGAAGTTAGCGCTTGTTTGCTCGAATCTTGGGCTGTGGAACCGTGATCTTATGTGTGACGACGGACATGACAGAAGTATGGAGTCAGAGTAACCCTAATTCACACACTGCTTTTAAATATCGTCTCATTTTTTAATGGGTTGTTTGTATGTTTGTACAGCCTAGTGTTTGGTCCGCCTCAACGGGCGACGAGTCTCCCAGCTGGGGATGGACAATTTAGCCAGTGCAGTAGGACCGCTAGCCTGGGGTTTTTAACGTGCATCACGCAGTAGTGATACACGACCGCGCGCCTTTACAATGCTCATCCAGATCGAAACGGGCATGGAGAGCGAGCTTTTGATCCATGTGCTCCGAGCCTTTGTGCGCTAGCCCGCTCGGCCAACGGTCTCCCTTAATTTACGGATGATATCTAGCCTATGCGTGCATGTCTACCTCGTCAAATATCGCTTTCAAATTTGGTCCTGTACTTTCTAATGCAGAACTAGTTGCGCCCTTAGAAGAAAAAATGTTCATTACAAAATATATAAGTGTTGTTAAATTTCACTGTCCTTTGAATATGATTATTATATGCGGCGTTAAAGCATGGCAACACCTTCATTATATTAAATACATCAATACCTCTCTTCAATGGGTGACATACGGCAATACTTTTTCAAACTGCTGTAATATTACTTAAAGCTATGCTCATGCTGGTGCGTTAGCGGAGACTCGGCTGTGAGTTATGAGTATTATACATTTGATTTATCGACCACGCCTTCATCACATGCGTACACTACACCAAAAAAACCTAGGACAGCACTGTAATTTCTCCTCCGTATAAAATGTTCACCAAAGTTTTAAATATTTCTACCAATATTGAACAGTAAAGCAGCGGTCATTCGGGATGATTGGTGAATAGGTTTAAGACAATGTAAACGATGCAACAAAGGGGCGAGGCGGCTGACAACCCGAGGTGCTTGTGTTTCCTTACTTGCCCCGTAGTTGCGCTGTTTTGTTTTCTTAGGGGCTGAAAGGTGTAATATGTTCGGTATAGCGTGATTAAGTTTCCGTCTGCTCTGCTGAAAAAGCTCAATTGAGAGGTGCATGATGAATATTTCAGCTTTCAATGGGGTCAGTGATATCAATTTTAACTTTCGCTGCAGAAACATGTATAATAGTTTTTTCAATACTTAAGGAAATTGAGTTTCGGTTTTATTTCCAAATTCCATGTGGGGAAATGTTTTTTTTATTTTCTGTTTTTTTTAGCTTTGGCATCACTAGTCTCAACACAGGTTGTCCCAGCAGCCTAACAATGCCCCATATGGACGTTTGAAGGACCATGGAGGAACCAACCAGCGTAGTACATACGACACTAACACCAAGCCTCTTTTCTGGAATCTACAGTCTCATCATCCAAGAAGCTGCAGTGGAAGCTTTAAACATGCAAAAACTTTTGAATATACATATATAACTGAAAGGTTATAGGGAACGTTTATATGTTGTGATCTATTTAACCGTATTTTTATGCTGGTCCTCAAATGCAGTTTTTGCTTAACCTACAATCAACAATCAGGAATCCGGAAGCATTTTTTATTCTTACAATCACAACCCGAAGACGTACAACGCCACTTTGAAGTCATGTGTCGGTAAGATTCTTATGGCCACCTGCCCAATTAGCTATTCTAATTGGTGTATTGCACTAGTCTCTATTTTTAATACTGATTGTCAAACACGATTTTAAAACAGAAGTAAGTTTGGCTTGTTGCATAACATGCTTGAGTATCACAAACGTTCATTACTGCCCTCAATATATATCTCCCTCTTATAAATAATATTATTGATTTCTGAAAGGCAATTGGGCTGATAAGGGAAAGCAATATTGAAAGTTTAAATGTTTAAATACATGTATATTGAGTTAAATGTAGCTGAGAATAATTTCAACTTATACAGCTGTTGATCTTTGAAAACAATTTGTGCAAAATAAAAGTAATAGCATAGAACTTACTTATAGTATATAAAAAGCCCAAATTCCGTGTCAGTATTGTTTTGTTTGGAATAATCTTTGATGACCGCCAGAAGCCACTGAATGCCCTGGTCTTGAATGTCAAAGATGGTTACATGGGGACTTGAGTAGTAGAGACTGTCCATGAAAATGTAATCGCATACGCCAGGCTGCGTTGCCTTTTTGTATGATGAAAGCTGAATCCAGTAGGAGCAGATGATCGGTTTTGAAACCATGGAAACCCCTAAAAAAGTAAAAATATGCATTATACATCTAGCTTATTACTTCCCGAGTAAGTCGCATTCTGGATTCAGCTAATAATTAATCTAATTGCTGAAAATAACTCGTAAGGACAGAAAGCTTTCAACATTATCTACTATTCTTGTATTATGGAGACTAAACTTACAATCTTCCTAGAGCAACAAAAGCTTATTTCACTTCGGCGAGCTACGCAGTCGCTCGGCGTTATGTAGCTTTAATTTTTGACGTCACTTCAACACGCTGGAGCCTTTCCACCGTTCCACATGCACATTGTTGGCATTTGGCAAGCGCATGTGCAACTTTTATTGAACTCTGCCCTTTGAACGCACTTCAGCGTCCGCGCTCGCGCAATTCGGGCGTAGTTTGAGGCACTATTTTCCGCGTATCTTTATGAATATTCTTGTACTTATAGTAAAACGAATGTAGGCTTTCGCATACTTGCAGAGCACAAAGTTTTGCCTTAAGCACGTGCTAGTTTGTGGGCCATGAC
The DNA here is from genome assembly GCA_037355805.1 of Ixodes ricinus. Taxonomy (NCBI): domain Eukaryota; kingdom Metazoa; phylum Arthropoda; class Arachnida; order Ixodida; family Ixodidae; genus Ixodes; species Ixodes ricinus. The sequence continues at coordinate 35,711 of JAZHYW010013996.1, read as the reverse complement.
TTGGTGTCTAAAGATAACAGTCGGTGGGCACTGTAAAAAGTCACGATACAGTTGAGCCTCTTTTGACACCTTTTCGGAGAGGTATTTGACAAGAAATGTCATATCCGTGAATATTAATGCATATAAAGCAGAGACAAACGATATTTTTTACCTGCGCAGAATTCGCCTTGAATAACTTAATTCATTAGCGGTTGTTTTTTATACACAATGCCACAGCGAACTGGGAGTTGAGGAAGAAGAAGCTGCTGACGCGCACGTAGCGCTGAGTTGCGGTGAAGCTGAGCCTCTTGCGACTACCGCTCAGCGCATGTCGCGACCGTCTAACAGTCTATACGTTCAGTAACCTCAAACGCCGACGTTTTAGAGCGCAGCTCTTAGGCGCCCGTTTCCGGCTTGAGCGGCGTCGGCGTAACCGCGACCCCCCTCCCCCCCCCGAGGACCTCAGAGGACCTCGGTTCCTTCGGAGAACCTCGGGTTCCTTCGAGAGAACACAGGGAGGACCTTGGGTACATTCGGTGACCTCGGGGAGGGTTCGGGGTCACGTGATCCCCCGAGGCCACGTTTCCCCCCCTCCCTCCCCGAGGTCATGTGACCTCCCCAAGAACTGCGCTCTAATTCGGCGTTACAGGGAGTTGTAAACGGCTTTCATTTTTTTCTATTAGCATTTTTCATCTTCTTCGTGCCTTTCATACCTGCTTCTTGTTTCTTTACGCTGCTGCACTGCTCGTGCAAATCCGAGCCTTGAGCTTCTGACTAACTTATTGAGGCCCCACAAGTATAATGGTTGTGTGATGTTGAAGTGAAAATGGCTAAGCATCTTTCGCAAAAATTTCTAATGAACCAGAAATCTACGAAGACATTCGTTCGAACACTAAGGCAGGTCCGCTAAAACAAGAGTTCTGGATTGGTCGTTGTTGGTATGCTGCATATATCAGAGGCATTGTTTTACAATATATGCGAAGAAGATTATATTCGGGCGTATTACAGAATTGTCGTAAAGTCAATTTAAGTATCCTACAACTTGTTTATTTGGTGTTGTGCGTAGGTTTTATGGCACAAGAGCACCGATAGCCACAGTGCGCCAAACAAGATAGCAAAAAAGCAGTGACAGGGTACACAAATAAATACATTTAGCTATATTGTGGCAAATCATTATTTGTTTTTCAGGAAAGCTAAGCTTGTATCAAAGTATATAAGAGGGTGCTACCAAACAAAAATTGTAGGATGAAATAAAATGCACCACCTGAATAGCCCCCCAAAAATTACCTCGGTTGTTGTAAAATACAACCGCGACTAAGTACATGTAAAACAGACCAATTCTCTCAACAGTGGTCGCACATCGGTTGTTTCTCACCAACAAAAACGTATTGATGGTCAAGGAGGGTGTGGACAATTCTCAAGGTGCTCGAAAGAACTTAGCGGGAACGGTTCCGAATATTTGATGTTTTTCAGGCCAAGAGGCCAGGCTTTATAGCATGAAACATGTTATCATCGGTCAAATCCCATACAAACTGACAGAGTTGGAAATGTCTACACCTTATGGGCGTTCTAAGGCCTTAGTATGGTATATGGGAATGTTGTGATAAAATATTTACGTGAGGAGGTGGCCACTCTATCTTCAGCCTCATTGCTTGCAATGCTAAGAAGGCTCACAATCCCGAAAAACTTATTGTGATGGCCATACCCTCAGCCCTTTTGCACAGACGACCGGTGTGCTTCCACTGCTGGGATGCTGACCATGTTTACCGAAGGTGCCACTAGCGCCAGCTTCGCCTGAGAGGAATTGCGCCAGACCACCGTCGACGCCGCTTTGAAGAACGATCAAGGGGCATCGAGGATTACCTACACCTTCCGCCTTTTTCAGGGCAGGGTTCTTCCCGGGGATCTCGCTCACCATTCCCACGAAGTCCGTTATCACCATTTAGTCGCTAACGCTGAGAAAGCCTGTCGCCCTATCGCGCCGGGAAAACTAAGTGCGGCAAACCCTGGATATCAAGTTGCCTTAAACCAATGACCTAGAGAGCCTTCAAAAACGCCGGAGATCTCCCACTCGATCGACACCTTGCATTTGTGCGACGCTTTCGCAATGGTGCCCAACCATCTCAACATCACTATCGACGTCTATTGCGCTTCGGTACTTGTGGACACCGGAGCAGACTACTCCGTCTTTAGTGGGAGTCTTTCACATTGCAATCTCAAAGTGACGACGCCGTGGGATGGCCCGCAAAGACGATCTGCAGGAGGCCACCTCATAAGGCCGACTGGACTGTGTACTGAACGAGTTCAGATTCATGATGAGGCCTGACCCGTGAAATTCGTTATTCTGGAAGACTATGTGAGGGAAATTATCCAAGGAATTGACTTTCTATGCGAGCAGTGTGCCGTAATCGATATCAGAGCAAACTGGTCAAAGCTACGAAAAGCTGCCCCACCTCCGGAGGAACCAGACGCCGATCAAATTTGCGGTGCGATTCGTCGCAGACCTTGTGAGCTTACCGCCGCGACCGAGATTTTTTTCCTTCGGGACCGATGAAACCACCTGCGGCGAAGTTCTCTTCGAGGTAAGCGTCCAGTTGCTTCTACAAATAAAAAAACGTATGGTAAGAGGAGTTACATAACTTCAAGGCGGGCGTGCGATGGTCCTGGTTTCAAATTTCGGACAAGAGCCGCAACACGTTATCAAATGTATCGACGTGGGCCACATCAAACAAAACTCAGAAACTCAGCCGCAATCGCTGCATTCTATGTAGAGCCGACCTAACAAGAGCTCGAGAAAACGCCGCCATCGAAACTTGACATCGACCCTAAAGCTTAATGCTACTGAACGACGACGACGACTAGAGCTACTCTGCGAATTCAGCAGGTGCTTCGCCACGTCCTAAAGTGTCAGACAAACGACGTTATGAAAGCACCTCATTGCCATCGACGACGACGCCCTTCCATTTCACCAGTCGCCATACGGAGTGTATTTGAAAGTAAGACAGGTTATTCTAAATCAAGTCCACAAATTGATCGAAGACATAATCCAACTCTCAAGCAATCCTTGGGACTCTCCAGTTGTGCTCGTAAAGAAAGACGAAACTCAAAGGTTCTGCGGGAACTGCCGTTCACAACACGGCGTGACCAAAAAAGACGCGTATCCGATTCCACTCATCGACGACTCATTGGACCGGCTGCGCCACTCCCGATATTGTTTTTTCTATGGACATGAAGAATGGCTATTGGCAGAATGAGGTCGACAAACTCGACCATGAGAAGACTGCCTTCGTCTCGTCTAACTGATTGTGCGAGTTCAAAGTGATGCCTTTAAGACTTAGTCTCGCACCAGCCGCCTTCAACGTGTCATAGACACCGTGCCAGTCGGTGCCAAGTCAAGAAGGTAGGGCGAGGGAAATAACCATGGGAGAGAAAGAAATGTACCCAACGCTTGTGAGCGGAGGAGGAAACCCACTCCCCTCGCCAGCTTTGCGTCCGCTTCCTGCTCGTCCAGCCTCCTCTCCCTCAACCTACCTTCTTACATTCCAACTTACTATTGCAGGTTTGAAATGCCAGAGCTTCCTTTTCCTCCTCGTATGACATCGTCGTACTTTATCAAGATTTTGACGAACACCTGAGACGATTTGGGGCCGTGCTCCTTGCCATCAAAAACCTCGAAACTGACGCTAAAGCCATCAAAAGATCGTTTCGCCTACGGCGCAGTTATGTTCCAGGGCCACAATATGAGCACCGAAAGTGTTTGCCATTACCCCAAGAAGACAAGCACTATGGAAGAAGTTTTGCCACCGTCCAACAAGAAGGCCGTGCGAATATTTCTCTGGCTTTCTGCATACTACAGGCGGTTTGTTCGAGATTTCGCAAAGCTGACCGTGCCGCTGACACATCTCACGAAAGTGGGCGTAAAGTTCGGGTGGACAAAAAAGTAGCCACGGTCTTTTGGCGAGCTGAAGCGAAGACTCAGGACGTCTCCTACCCTCCCACATTTGTATTTGGAGCTATAGAGCGAGACTTCATCGAGCGAGGCGTCCTGAAGCGTTCTTCAGGTTCGCAAGCCAGCAGACCGGGTGGTGGTTTGTGACTTCATGAAACGGTCTCCCATACAAGTACGGGCAAACACTTCGTGATAGATCAGACGACCTCACGACATCAATTTTGAGTTGTGGAGTAAATTTTCTCCACCTTGGACAATGTCTGAGTTGCATGGACGATGACTCGCTCGCTGCCATCTTGCACTTGAACCAGTACCACCTCTAGACCTAAGCTTTTAGCGTCTGTGTGAATTTCCACATCCTGATAAAAGTGTCCAAAAGCAGGTGGTGTCTGGAGTCTATGCTTGAGCTCGTCACATTCATACTGTTGGTCCTCGTCCCTTTCAAATTTCTCGGCGTAAGTTTTGAGGCTGTGAGTTGTGTGGAAATATTTGCGAAATCCCAAACGAAGTACCGATAGTAGGCACATAGTCCAAGGAGTTTCCGCACGGCCTTCTAATCTCTCGGCGGTGCAAATGCCGCGAAGGCGCGAGTCTTCTCTGGGTTGGGGTGAACGCCTGTGTTACTAACCACGTTGCCTAAGACCTTCATATTGTCATAGGCGAACCAAACCCCGCCCCTGTTCAGAAGCTGGCACTCCTGATCTGCCCTACAAAACCGAAAATAAATTCAGAATACAGCGAAGTAATGGAGGCACTGCGAGTAGCCATTTCTCCGGAGGAACTGGGACTCAGTGACCTTGAGACTCGCAAAGTAAAGGGCGGGGCACTCGTTGCCAGCTCCTCAGGTGAGGGGATTGATAAGTTGGAGAGAGAAATAGAGACCAAAAGGACATTAAAGGAAAACCTGCAAGCAAAAAAATCTTTCAGACGTAACCCGCAGATTCTGGTGAAGGGAATCTCAACCACTATCGATGAACTGGCACTCAAAGCAGCTGTCATAAATCAAAACCATCTTAACGGAATATCAGAAGAACTTGAAGTAGTCCGGACATTCCCCAACCGGGACGGGACTAAAACCGTAGTCTTTGAGGTAGAGCCAGAACTCTTCGGACAACTTAAATCTATGAGGCGACTTGTTCTGGGGTGGGCGTCCTGTCCGGTGGAGCAGAACCTCCACGTTCTCTTCTGCCGGCGGTACTCCCGGTACGCACACACCATGACAAGGTGTCTAGAAGCGTCCTCGATGCATACATTGCGGCAAGGACCACGCAGGAGCGGACTGCGACGGGCGGAGCAGGCGAACGTGCCTCGCCTAGGAGGAGAACCCGCAAGCCCGTCCAACCGACACGGAGCACAGCAGCAGCGACGCGGACTGTCCAACGCACGTGTAATACGTGGTCAGGCTGCGCCAAAAAATAAATTATGGATAGAACTTGAGGCCAGTCCGCAGGGAAACTAACCCATCACTATAATGGAAAAGTCCCAAGACCATAGGTCACACCATTCATCCCACACTTCTCCACCACAATCATATCTAAATATCATTCAACACAATTGTAACCACTCATACACGGCTACTGAACACATAAGAATAAACATACAATCAAAGAATATCTACATCTCAATACTACAAGAACCCTATTATCTAAATGGTAAGATAATAGGTTTCTCAATGACAGATATAGCAATACACCATCATACAAAACCACGAGCTGCAATCATAATACTTACGAAAACACTAGATATATTCCCTACACACATCACAAGAGATACTGTTGCGGTAGACATAACAACACAAACAATAAACTGCTACGTTATATCAGTGTACGCCTCACCACATGACGACATAGACACAACAATTGCAGATATCCGTCAACTCATCTCAAGTTATTACTCTACACCTGTAATAATAGGCGGAGATTTCAACGCTAAAAATATAGTATGGGGAGGGCGAAGGACAGATTCAAGAGCGAGGCGAACTCGCCCAATTTCTCATCGCTTCAGATCTTTATTCCCTTAACTCCACCAACCCCCCCCAACATTCCAATCTAGTAATGGGCGCAGTTGGACAGATGTTACACTTATTTCACCTAACATAATCAGGGAAATAACTAACTGGACGGTGCTAGACGAACAAAACTGGAAGTGACCATAGCTATATATACTTTCAGGCATACAAAACAAACACCAAATTAACGAAAAAACTCACGCAAACAGGACAACCTAAACTCATAGATACACTATCCAGAGACACGTGGTTCATAAATACGCAAACAACACTCATCACAAGCAGAAAACAACTCGAACATATAATTAACACATTCTACACAAAGATCAGAATACTTTACAATAAATATTGTAAAGCGGTACAAGATAGCAAATACCATACATGGTGGACGCCCGAGGTGGAGATCGAGAGGAAGAGCGTCAGGGCTCTCCGACGTCAATTCCAGCGAGCCTCACCATGCCTTAGACCCACATTTAAAGAGAACTATGTCACAGCACACAAAGAATACAAGAAAAAAACAACAAAAAACTGCAAAAACAAAATCATGGAGATCATTCTGCGCTCAAGTATCTAGGAACATATTTACACTCCCTTACAAAATCACACTAAATAAAATAAAAAGCCTATTCTTATACCCCATATCCTAAAACAGGATGAAACATATACATCTTCCCTACACGAATTTCTGGAAACCATATTAAATGCCCAGTTTCCACGGGATCGACAGACGGACTACACGCCACAACAAGCACTCATCAAACACCAAACGCAGACACCACCAAACACCGCCAACAATGCTCCATTCACAATCCAGGAACTGACACACATTATACAGCACATAAGAACACGAATTAACACAAGGCACTGACAACATAACATCATCATTTGTGAAAAACATCTTCTCTAAATACCCATCCTTCATCGTTAACATGTATAATGCTTGCCTAATGTATTCATACTACCCCAAGCAATGGAAAGAGTCACACGTAATTTTAATCCCCAAACCTAACAAACCCCTTAATCTACCATCCTCATATCGCCCCATTTGTGTCAATTCCGTTCTAGGAAAAGTATTGGAGAAGCTGGTATGCAATAGGCTATACCATTTCCTTCACATCAATGATCTTCTACATCCAAAACAATACGGTTTTACACAGAAAGTCTCGGCAAGAGCCGCCCTTGTACAGATCAAAAACACTCTACTTACAGAAATTGAAGCCCAAAATATGCCCATCATCATCTCATTAGACATATCAAACGTATTTAATACTCTCTCGACCCCATTTGTCCTCGAGTACCTTAAACGTCATAGCATTCCCCGTAACCTTTACCTTTCTTCAAACAATACTAACAAATCGTACCATCATTTACCCCACCCAAACAACCCTGTTTCCCTTCATGCCCTACTGGGAAGCCCACAATGCTCCCCACTCAGCCCCCTCCTTTGGAACGTCGTGATTTCATCCCTCCTTGACCTTTCATATCCCGCTAACGTTCATGCTCAAGCGTTCGCCGATGATATCACTTTAGTTATATCAGGTAAGACAAGGCTTCAAATAGAAACACAAGCAAATAAAACACTCCACATGATACACACTTGCAGCATTCAACACCACATTACATTTAATCCATCTAAATGCAACTTCATACTCATAGGTAACCACTACTTCAAACGCCCCCCGCCATAAAACTAGGGAATCATAACATACGACATACACACGAACTAAAAATTCTAGGGATCATATTTGATCACAAGGTATCATTCAACCCTCATACCACATACCTTCGTGATAAAATATATAAACATACAATTGCATTGTCATCATTCTCAGGAATACACTGGGGATTCAGCCCAAATCATTTTCGGGACCTATACACCCGTAGCGTTGAAAGAATTATTACCTACGGCGCCCCAGTATTTCTTAATTCAACACCCAATTCACATCTCATGCGTAAACTCATATCCATTCAACGCATCCCACTCCTCAAAATATGCAAAGCTTTCAACAACAGTAAGCAATGCAAGCATCAACATACTTACGAATATACCACCTATAGAATACACCCTTAACCGAGAAATCGCACTCTTTCACATATTCCACCTTCAAGCAACCATACATCTTGTATAAGACTACATATGACCCTAGTCAAATCCAACATGACATAGACGTATGGGACACACACCCAGCACAACTCCTTTCATTTCCCTTTACGTCAGGTATCACTCCATTACACCAAATGTCAAATGGAACCACCATGACATATATACAGACGGCTCACAACTCAATGAAACAGTAGGTGCAGCCTTTGTAATCCTCGACAAACTACAACAAATCAAAACATACGGAAGGTAGAAACTTCCATCATCCACATCCATTTACGAGGCGGAACTACAAGCCATCAAACAGGCCGTCCTATGTGCAGCTACCTTCCCTTGAGATTATAGCTTCACGCCTCTTCTCGGACAGTCACTCTGCACTCCAAGCGATAGCGAACCCATATAACACTCACCCTACAGTACAGGAAATAAAATAACTCCTTGAAACACTAAACGTAACACACTCCATTCAACTCATCCACACACGTAGTCATACTAACATACATGGTAATGATCTAGCAGAGCACATTTAGTAAACACATCCAGACACACAGGAACTCCAGTAACCCTGTTCCCAAAACAAACAATACATATGCAAACAGATAAGACAACAACAAAACAAACTCTGGAATAGCAATTGGAGAAAAAACCACTCGACCACGCCTCTCTTCAATTGGATTCCATTAGTTTACACAATCCCCGAATACTTCCCAACAAACTACCTACAAACACAAATACTCACAGATCATGGAAGGTTCCCTATTACTTTTATAGGTTCCATCGGTCACCTCATAACATATGTCCCTACCGACAACAAGCCGATACTTTCACCCATTACACCACTACATGCACACTAACAACACAGTTCCAGACACAACTACACACACTTCTGCCACAAGGAATCACTGATGAAAATAATTCCGCCATGTTAACATCACCAGATATAATGAAAATACTAAAAAACATGACTGCATATATGAACACATTAATCCCTCAATTGTAATGGCGGCGGCGGTGGAATGGGTCGCTGGGGGCCCGGCGAGCGAACGACTGGACGGAACTGCACGATAGAGATAGTAGTTGACAGAAGAGGAAAAATAATAGTTATAATAAGAACACAACATACAAACAAAGAGAGTAAATAACAAACGAATAAAAGAGAAACGAAAAATAAAATAAAAATGAGAACAGAGACGCAATAACCATGCAATGTAAAGCGACTATCGGGAATAGTCGAGGTCCAAAGGGCTTTAGGCGACACCGCCCCGAACCCACGCCCCGGCCCGCCCCTGCTCCAGGTAAGTATTGTCGGAGTGACAAGACCAAACAGAGACAACGAAATGAACAGTAGGAAAAAGGACGCCCCCACCTACCACATGTAAAACACAAAGAAGACATAAAAAAGGTTAATAGAATTCATTAATATTAATAAATGTGGGAAGGAAATAGGGACCTCTTTGGGGGAACAACCGGAACCTCCCCCAACCCACGAAAGAAAAAAAAAACGGACTTTAGCTACAGGTCACATGGAAGCCACGGCGGGGGCATCCGGCCTACAACCGGGTGTCCCTGGAGGGTCACAGGTCCTTTTCTCGGGGACCGTGGCCGCCCACCACCTCCGGGGGGGGGGTTCCCCTGGGGGGTCGCGAGCGCTCCCGAAAGGATAGTTAAAAAAAAATAGATTCATCTAACTTGGGTGACCAAATGCCCCAACCTAAAACCCACATACCCACCCTCTCAAAGATGAACCTTAAAGAAAAAAGCAAAAGCAGACTGCAATGATCCAACAGCGCAGACAAAGTTGGATAACCCGACTGAACAAAAAAAAAAAAAGGAAGAATAGGAAAAAGGACAAGTAAAGACAGGGACACCATAGAGGGAGCACCCGGGGCGTCGCCCACACACGAAGAAAAAAAGAAATCTGGGAATCTGGGAGACAGACCCAGAAGTGGCCATGGCAGGGGGCACTTCAGCTACAACTGGGTGTCCTCGGAGGTTTACGGACTCACCCCGGAAGTCTGTGCATGCCGGCAGCACAGAAACATGTTTTCTCGAATATTCTGCCGACTTCTTCGGGTTTACGAAAGGCAATGCTGGGGGTACTACTCCGAGATAGTTGGTACATACTTCGAAGGCTGGTTTTCAAGTTAGCTATTAACACAAGATCCCCCCACCACCATCATAGTGATGGACAATACACAGTATCACAGTTTCGTTCTAGAAAAAGCACCTACGTCCTCGACGCGAAAAGCTGACATAGAGGCTTGGCTCACGCAGAAAGCAATTTCATGGTCTGCTCACAGGGTAAGAACTGAACTCGTCAAGCTTTTCCAGGAAGGTCAACACACCCGGCACCGAATACCGGATTGACAACCTGGCGGCTACACTTGGCCACGACGTCCTGCGACTGCCTGCGTACCATTGTAAATTCAATCCCATTCAGCTAATATGGAGCAACGTGAAAGGATATGTGGCAGGCAAGAACAAACTTTTCAACTGCTAGAAAAAGAGTGTTTCCTGTCAGAAGCATTGATAGCTGTCAGCGAAAAGGACTGGCAAAGATTCTGTACTCACTTTGAGCGCGTTGATGATGAAGGATAGGAGCAGGGCATGATCGTCGACAGTGATATTGAGCAGGTGGACTTCACTATTGGAGACACCTTGTTCTCCGACGAATCAAGGGCATATCTTAGCGGTATCGAGGACCTGAACCATGTGCCCTCTGCCAGTGCTGTGCAAATGTGCGCAAATCGGGCCCCTCATGATGTCGTGCAACTCCCATGTCGTTTAAAAAAATTGTAAATGCAGAAGGAATTTATTGTCATCATTGCAAGTGTGCAAGAAATCACCATGTTAATTATTATTTTTTGTTAACTATCACTCAAAAAATACTTGTAATTAAAGCAGATTTCCAGAAAGCAGACAGTTGCACACAATTTTTTACTAGGTCCACGCAGTGCAGAGTTTCCTCTCCACACCTGGGATTTGCTACTTGAGCAGCACAGCTCGCAGTAAGAGGTAGGTTTCGGGTATGTTGTGAAAGCTGCCTTCACTCATATATTTGTCCACTTGATCCGTTACAATCGTGTGAAGCACAGGTGGCCTCCCAACAATTCTGTCACATCAAGCTACAGGTAAGTTCCATGTAAGCTGGAAAAACTGTAGGCACTCAGGTTTATTTTTTACTAGGTGCACGCAGTGCAAAGGTAGCCTCTCCACGCCAGGGTTTTGCACCTTGAGCAGTACAGCACACAGTTACAGGTATGTTCTTGGTACGCTGTGAAAGCTGACTGCGCTTTTTTTTCCAGATACTTTTTAGGGACGTGCAATACATAGTTGGCCTCGCCTTGACAGGGTGCGGCTATTTGCAGCAGTTAAGTCTAGTTGCGTGTTATGAGAGCCACCTTATTCGAAATATTTTCGTCCCAGACATTTGGTGCAGGTGTTGACGCCTTCTGCGTCACAACATGAACAGCAGAAAGACAAAGGGCGACGAAGCGACAATACCCACATAAGGTATGTCAGCAGCTGCCTTTCAACGAACTTCGCATTCAGGTTTAATGAAAGCTAAATGCTTTTCTTTCTTCAGCTTCCAGAAAGAGAAGGATGTGAAGCGGTTGCTCCCTACAGACAAGCAATATGGCAAGTATGTTAAAGAGCTGTGTGAGGTTTGACATTTGAATGATGTCTTTTTTATTACAATTCGGCACACTGATTTCAAAGACCGACCCAACAAGAGCGGAGTTTAGCAGCTGCCCAATAATTGCGCTTTCAGATTTCTTTTGTTATTTCAAATTTTTGACGTACGTTTATTCAATGCATTACTGTCTAAACTTACTTTCTTTATAAAAAAATTGCTATGAACTTTTCAGTGCACAAGTCAGCCTGATATAACCACAGCCCAGCACATGTGTGTTTGTCGCTTCGCGGAGCGATCAAAACAAGCCCCATACGCACTAACGCTTATGATTGCAGCTTCTGGAGGCTCTCTGCGGGAACTGTCTATACCGGGTGACAGGTCAAGAAGGAAGGGCTATGGAAAAGAAGAGTGGGAGGAGCAAACGTACAGAGGGCTGGCGAGGGACGAAATTTTCACTCCACGGCTGCGTCATGTCTGCTTCCACCTCACTCTTCTTGAGTCGTCATTGATTAGACACCAAAGGGCTGGCAAGGGCCAGAAAGCTAGCTACTAGATGCCATATGCATAAGCTACATATATATTGTAACGAATGACCAATGATGACGCGACATAGCACTAAAGAAACTATACGTTTCATGGGGTGAACTTGTGCCCAAAGCAAAATATGAGAAGGTTGACGTCGCAGGCGTAGATTTCAGTGAAACAGCAGGATTGAGCGCTTGGGCTGAGACTGACTTTGGCACGCTCGCAACTCGAAGTCACTTATGTACGCGCGTGGCCTTCTGGAAGAATTGACGTGGAAAGTTCCACGCGTAGAACGTCCTGACTTCAAATAAAGAACATTCTCGAATTCACTATAACGGGAGTTTTATAGAAATAACTAGGAAGACGCTTCCGCTCCCAGGAATCGAACCTCAACCCCTTTCCGTAGAAGGCAAGGACGATAACCGTTCGATCACGGGCGCGCTTGGTTGTAAACGCGCATAATAATATATTTCGGTATGTTATTGCAAAAGCGCTGCTGAAGAAGGTGTTGCCAGAAGTGTTGATGATCAGAATAAAGTTAACCTGCTTAGTAATCATTTACTCAATGTCATCCATTGTTGAGTTTGTATCTCCCAGATGTGCACAGAAGAAACTTATGCCCGAATCAGAATATCCGAATAAAGTCCGTACTAGTTTCGCTGCAGTGCACCGAACCTCGATTCTTTTGCTTAGAAGCCAAGGACTATAACCATTCGACCACGGGCGCGCTTGGTTGTAAACGCGCATTATAATATATTTCGGTGTGTTATTGCACACCCTCGGAAAGCGCTGTTGGAGAAGGTGTTGCCAGAAGTGTGGATGATCAGAATAATGTTAACCTGGTAGTAATAATTTACTCAATGTCATCCATTGTTGAGTTTGTATCTCCCAGATGTGCACAGAAGAAACTTATGCCCGAATCAGAATATCCGAATAAAGTCCGTACTAGTTTCGCTGCAGTGCACCGAACCTCGATTCTTTTGCTTAGAAGCCAAGGACTATAACCATTCGACCACGGGCGCGCTTGGTTGTAAACGCGCATTATAATATATTTCGGTGTGTTATTGCACACCCTCGGAAAGCGCTGTTGGAGAAGGTGTTGCCAGAAGTGTTGATGATCAGAATAATGTTAACCTGGTAGTAATAATTTACTCACTATAATCACTCTAACGAAGGGTATATTCTTGAAACCCTTGTCGCATATTCGACACCCCAAAGCTTCAGTTCGGCGTACAGCGCGCTCATCGAACTGACTGCCCCATGCTTTGCGAGAGGGTTGATGATGGTCCGATATAATATATAAACTGCTAAACTACGTATCAAAGTCTACAGGAAAAAAACATAGGTTTTGCAGTTGAGCCAAGAATACCCCGATAACTTTTTTGTGTGCAGTCAGTCACACATATGCCAACTAATTTATTGAGTTGTACAACTCGGCTATCAAGCCGCATGTGAAATTTGTAGCGTCGGTACAACGTCAGTGCGCCGTGCAGATTGCTACCTTTGGGCCAACATACAGTCGCCCGTGATCAAGGAGCCGACCCGGCTTTGAAACATCGAGCACATCGAAGAAAGTTGGTTAGAGTCTACAGAGTATCCTGTCATATTACTTACCTAACCAGGCGGAGTTCCGCCAGAAAATGTTTAGTTTTAAATCACACGATGTGCTGGCGAAATTTATGCACAAATTTTAATATCCGAATGATGTCCGTACTAGGTCCGCTGCGGAATCCTACCTCAAACGTCCGACGGATGTGCTGAAATTGTTACCTTTGGAGTTCGTCGGATATCCGATGGATCATCCGTCGGAGGTCCGATGGACGTCCATGGTTTCCTGGGCTAGTTCTTTATGGCGCCGAGCGAACACGTGGATCTGCGGAATACATATTTTTTTTGGTTCGTTGTCCCACCAAGCCCCTTGGTGAGTCTCGCTATTTTTAATAGAGTCTGTCCAGTGTATGTTTATGAATAAACAATGAGGAATGCAACTTAACTTATGGAAATTAATGATCTGTATTTGCTTCCATAAAACGAAGGTTATGAAGTCTCACCAAAAGACGAAAACATTTTTGTTTCGCAGGGTTTTGAACTCTGGTTGTGCGAATACATTTCAGGTGAACGAACCACTCCACATGTGTGCTCTAAATGCCCACGAATTACCTATGCTGTTTATATTTACTTGTCATCCGGTAATGATTTTTTTCGGCAGACTCAAGTGCTAAACATCTTGAACAAAATCAAGACCGTAAAACATTCCATCTTAAAACTTCAAGCATAACGTTAGTCTAAATATATGGCAGTAGAATGTCTAAACTTATTATGACATTCCAGAAAGGGCACAGCCATACAGATATGTTTCTTTAGGCGCAATGCTGGTAGAAGTACCTTTCGTCATTGTCGTGGTAGCTGTAGGAAATGCAAGGGAACTGTGGGTATCTGAACCTCCACTCGCAGTGCCGGTCACGTCATCTCTTCGATGTTCTGTAAAGGAAAGCATGCTATCATTACTGCTTTGAACACGCAATTGCACATAGGAATTTATACAAAATATTGTGGTAAGGCTCCGCTGTCATTGCTCTTAGATAAAATCATAACACCGAGCTAAAACTATTTATATTCGGATAAATAAAATTGTTAAATGTCACGGAATCGAAAAAATGCATTTTCTCCAACCTTCATTTTACGATTGCGTGCCACTTAGATGAATGACCCTCCATGTTCTTTTCCCGCTTCTCATATATCATTACTAATAAGCATCTGAAATAGATTCATAAACGTTGTGCAGAAGCCATTAGCATCTAGTTTAGTCGTATCACGCCTTTTCGTATTTTTTGCACTGCTTTTCTTTATGTCGGAACGTCTCCAAGTAATCAAACGTTTTACTGACGCAGTCTACGAAGAGTAGAAAATGATGAGAAACAAAAATCAAGAATTTTTATATTGAAAGCACTCCGGTAAGCGCTCGGAGCTTGCCAGAGTGGGCCATTTATAACGATAAATACAACCATCAGGTTTGCATATCTTATTACACACTTGTCTTGCTTTGTATAAAAAAACATGCCACCAAAACGTGAGAAGAAACCAGCTATTCTCGACAGAGTTTTATAAGGCAGATGATGTAAGCATTGTTGGATTATTTAGGAAAGTGCTTGTACTCGTTTAATAGAACAAGTCACGTTGCCACAGTCTGGACCTGACTTAAAATTATAGTTAACTTTTTGCCTTGAGATTTTTGCTTACGCAGGGGTCAAAACAGTAAAAATATATTTAGGATAACCGTGAAAAAATCCCTCTAAAACAAATAAAACGAGAACAAAATAATAAAAGTACGGAATCTAACCGAAGTTTCTTTGGCTTTGTTTTGCGCTTAAAAAATCATTACAACTAGGGAGACGTGTTACTCAAAGACGCTAACCCATTTTATGACTGAATCGTCCCAGAGGTTTTGGCGTCATCTCATTTCCTTGCATGAGGATATTCAGAATGTCTTTTTTGATGAAAACGTTATAACCAACCATGCAGAGGTCGCTTAGGAGTATAAAGAATAAATCCTTCTATTTGTTTGCTCCCCGAGGGTTTCCTTTTTTCCTAAGCCAGCTTGCAGAGTGCTGGAGAACCTTCCGTCATGTCAGATAATATTTTACCTGAACAGGGCATTTTTTCACTGTTTTTTTATTATTAATACCAAGAAGTCTGCCGGTCCCGACGGTATGTCAAACGAATGCCTCAAGCACTACGCAGGTTGGGTATCAAAATATTTGCTGAATATTTTTAATGCGTCAATCCTGTACAACAATTTATCTTTTGATCGGGGAACAGTACGAGTGGAACCTATTCACAAATCTGGAAAGAAACACTGCTGAAAATATAGGTCCCATTCAATTACCAGCGCACGTAATATCAAAAAGCTTGTTTACGTACTTGGACGTTTATAAGACTCTTAATCCAAATCGATATTGCTTTGGACACATTTTATCCGCTATAACTCAGGTTTCCCGCTGAGTCCATGACTTCGCGAAAATTCTAAATGATAGAGGACACGTGGATGCAATATGCTTGGACACATCGAAGGCATTTCGCCGCGTCCCACATGCAGAGCTTCTTAGGAAACTACTAACACTTGGTGCACCAAGTGAAAATAGTTCAAGTTTACATGTAAACCTGAACATTGTGAATTAATACTATAATATCTAACAAATATAACATTTTGTAAAAATTAATGGCGCAAAATCAGGACTTTTAAGTGTACCATCGGGCGTCCCTGAGGGGTCAGGCTGAGTCCTTCTTTATTTTATAGTTAAAAAACGACATTGCAGGTAAACTCAGCCTGTACCTAACGGTTCGCCTCTTTTTTTGAAAATTGCTTAATTTACTCAAATATATCAAATTATGCCGACAAAGTCAAACTAAACTCGGCGCTTCAAAATGATTCAAGACAGGTGCACAGAGTCGAAAAATTAATATAAACTATGCAGAAAAAACGTGTACGCAAGGGTGAAATTGTATATGCAAGGGATAGTACATACTTATCGCGTAAAGTAATTCAAGGTACCTGGTTGTTACAATAGCTATAGAACTGTAAGGGAATGTACACATAAATGAAAGAGGTATTTCAGCGAAAGAAGGCTACGGTAATTACGATGCAAGATAAAAGCCGCTTCACAAGACGCTAAACTAACTGCATACCTAACCATAGTGCGCACCGTCCTAGACTCTGCATGTGTTGTACGGGACCCTGATAGAACATTCCAAATCAACAGAGATAAAAATATTCATATACGAGCAGCGAAGATTATACTGTCAAGGTATAGGTCAACTGACTCGGTCAGCGAGATGATAAAACAGCTAACCGGACGAATCTTGAACAAAGGCGAAGAGTAGCAAGATTAAAACGTATGTATTTAGTGCATCGTAACCTCTTCAACTGTGCCATTCACCAGTACATAAAACCATGATAAGCTTGTTTTGTCCTAAGAAATCAGCTGAACCGATATCACCCATAATGAAACGTATACATACTTTCAAATATTATATTTCTTTCCAAAACCACAAAAATATGCATCCCCCATAATATAGCAACAATAGACTCGTTAATTGGTTTTGAAAGTGAGTTACTACGGTTTTAATAATTGTGGTTTTTGTTGTTTTATACCATATAATATTAGTGTGCTTTTCTGTGTACTAGGAACTTCTAAATTTGTATAGTGCTCAACATGAAATAGGTATATCTTGTAACGATAATGCGTGCCCTAAGGTAGTGAAACTCCAGTTTTAGGAAGTTTCAGCACGTCCTGAACTCCAGAGTCTAGTGTGTGCGTTTGTGTGTTTTAGCGGCCAATACTTCGGCCAAGAGTGATTTTCTTTGGAACTACACCCTCTACCATCCCTCGGGCTAACAGCATTAATAAACAATAAATAATATTAATAATAAAAATTCTTACAAAAATATATCATATTTTAGTTTGCTTCAAATTTATTGAAAGGAATCAACATGCTTTGTAATTCATGACCTATAAACACAATAGGTAGCTCTATAAAAAATCTAAACTGGTCTGTTTCATTTTAATAAGGGCGAGGAGCGCACGATGTGTCGTATGGGCAGTTTGCGTTTTTTTATGATTTGCTATGCATGGTATTGGATGTCTGAGGGATTTCAGACGCACTACACAGATGACAAACTCTCGTGCTTTTTTTTGTTTATCATAATGGTCGAGATACGTTTAAATGTATTCAGAAGTGGAGTTTTAGAGGAGTGTGCTTTAATCCAATGTGTAAAGAGAGTTCTTATTTGTAGACTACGCATCTGGAACCATAAGTGTTTAATAATGTTGAACCACAAAAAGTCACTTGCAGTAAATGAAGTAATTGCGAGTAAAGCTTGTCCGTTGCGCTACCTGATTTTTATATTGACGTATGTATTAAGTTGTAACTTCCTACGCTCTAGTGGTGTCCGTCGGTGCAGTATAAATTTAATCCACCTCATGGTGCCCTGCGTCCACATTTGGAGCTGCGCTTTGGTCATTTCGATGCCAGATGCGCGCTAAGACAATTGGCTGCGACTGTCTATGCAGGACCACCGTAAGCATGACACGCCGCCGACGGTTGCCTGCTGTCTATATATGCTGGGCTAAGTATCAGTCGACGAAAAATGCCGCATGCTATTGCAGGTGACCGGCGGCGGCAAGGCATACTTACCCAGATACCTACGCCTATTTTATCTCGTCCTAAATGATCCGGGCGAAGGTGTGAGAGTGCCGAACGCATGTTCCTTGGTTCGGGTCCTATCTAGCGTTTTGGAGATTCTCGCTCGTTTTCATTAAGTTTGCCTAGTGATTCTTATGTAGCAACAATATTTAAAGCAAATAAAGTTATGCAAGTGAATAAACCGCATTCGATTGCATAAAACAAGGCTCAAAAAGTCACCAAAAAGCAACATACTCGGTGAAGCGGGCATTTGCACACCGGGCTCGGCAATGTCCTCTCGAGGGTGTCAGCCACTGCACGTATATATGTTCAGAATGCTTTTGGGTGTCCTTTTGAGAATTATGCATGTTTTACATTGTCTTTGCGTGCGTGTAATGACTTTTCGTCTCACTATTTCGCTACACATTTCGCATAAAATCCAGCCCTTAAAATATTCTTTGTTGAAAAACAATTATGTGTAGTGATATTCAGAATATTTCGCCGAGAAATACCTAAATTTGAATCGACACCCCAGATATGGTACCATCGTACACACGTGCTGTAGTAGTCGCCTGGATGTAGGAAGTACCTTTTGCCATTGTGGGAGCAGCTGGAGGAAACACCAGGGTGCCTTCAGTGTCTGGACCATCAGCCGTATTGTCGGTCGCAAGTTCTGTTCCAGATTCTGTTATAGAGACAGTGGTACCCATATTACTTTGGAATTGAATAAAATAGAATCAAATAGTTTTATTTCTTATACATACATTTTCAATAAAGTTCAATGATAAGCCGTTGTAAGCCTCTAGGCATTGTGTACCTGGCTCGGCACAGTGGGTGGCAAGTTCACTATGTGTAACATGCGCATATAATGCTCATTTAATATCGAAATCACTTATTCAAGGAAAATAAAGCTATTTCAAGCAGGGACTAAGAAAATAAGAACGATAGACGACATCAAACTGAAGAACAATAGGCACTGTCCTCAGAAAAAAAAGTATCTGAGGCAAATAAGTAGCCACCATTTAGCAATCTAAGTTCACAGGTCTAAATTCCCTTGTGTTGTTTTTTTTTTTAGTTTTTGTCTTGATATGGCAGCAAATACGGATTCTGGCATGCTGTTTAATATATGAGGCACATAAATACGTGTACGTTCCTCATATTAAATTCGAATTCGCATCATGCTAAATCGAAGTGTTTGCCTCATTGGTCGGCCTAGAGTATACAGAGTTATAAAATTTGAGTTCCAAAAATGTTGGAGTACTACAGTCTTCTTAAGTATCCCCAAAAAAGACGTTAAGTTTAATTCTTTAGATATACATGGGCTGAAGACCTCGGTCCGGAAAAACGCAATAGTTTTCGTGATACCATTCAATGAAGAATAAACACTATCATGCCAAAAAAAGAACACCCTGCAATGAAGGGTTATTAGCGGCGAGATGTTTTGGTGGCGTCCTCGTATGGTTCCCCCTTGTGACGTCATTACCTTGCAAACAACATGTTCGATGGTGTTTGTTATTAGTATGGTGGAAGCTTGAAATCATTGCGCTCTCAAAGGAACACTGCCAACACCGTCAAAATTAAAGTTCTTTCATTCCTCTTATTTCCGTCGATAATAAATCCTTTTTCTGTCGTCATAGTCAGCGTTCGGCCAATCATGGAAGGCCGACCACAGCGACGCTTTCGGTCGCGCACAGGGCTAATACCGTATCGAATGTGGAGGTGTTAAATTTCCAAAAATTTTGAACGCCGGAAAAAAAAACGATGAAAAAAAAACAAGTTTCTTCTTTGAAATTATGGAAACAGTCAAAAATTTGTCTCCACAGCTGTAATTCAGTAATGATTCTTAATATATCGACAAAGGTCATCGACCGCAAGACAATTTCGCCAATTTTTCGGTAGACCATTATACTATATAAACTTTTTTTAAATGTATACGGCAATTTCTGTCAATTTAGATGAGCTTTGACCACTCATATGGCAACAACTGATCGCACCTACGCAGTTATTCGTACCCGCCGTTAGTGCATTTGATGCTCTCGACGGGCAGCTGGAGGAGCCATATCACTTGAGCTTTCCCAGCCCCTTAGCGAAAGTAGTGAGCATAGTACTCGGGTGTGGACGCTTGCATTGGACCGTGCATCTCTCAAAACTGTGTGCTGTGCGCCGTGGAAAGGCAAGCCAGGGCAGCTATATTGCTTTAGCTTCCCCAGTGCCGTTTTGAAAACCTCACCAGCACCGTTCTCGGGTATGGACCTTCGCAGTGGATTCGTCGAAAATGTGCGCTGTGCAGCATGTTGAGGCCGCGCTTCAACGTTTGAGAAACTTTGACGTACTAAACAGTGAAAAGGGTCCAGCGGATTGCAAAATTTGCTGCGCCTAATAGGAATTTCCCAAAGCAAACGCACAAGCGGCAGCACATCGCAAGGTGTCCAAAGTGCGCCCCGGACATCAGGTCTTTAACATCGAAAGATCCGACAGATCAGAGCCTGGGGCATATTGGTCCAGGAGCCCATCTGTGGACGTTTTACAGTCAGAGCGTGCACCTTGAAAAATGAAAGCCCAAGCTCTTAAAATGAGGACGACAGGTATGCCAAGCACCGAACTTCTATAGAAGTGTTCGTTTACAGAATGACGCAATAATGTCAAAACAAGCTTGATCAGGTACTGACTCGAGCGATATATACCAGTGGAGCGCCTTTATCAGTTACGAAAAACAGCTATTGAAGAGAAGCGCTCAAGCTCCTCAAGACTCGCATTCGTGACGCCTTCCAGGCATTCTTTACGTGCTCAACTCTTGGAGGCCGAGTATGCCTGAGTGATGACGCAGGTGCAAGGAAAAGTAAAACCACGCTCTTCGCTTCAGTGTACTCACAGACAGCTTGAGCAATGTACGGGGCGAGAGCATCCTGAACTTTGTGGTGGCTACACCAAAGCCTATTTGTACAGCCACGTTGAGACGGAAGACCACAGGCACAAGGAGACTATACATCGCGGTAGAGCTTTTAAAGGTTGTGGAGATAAATGGCACCGACAAGGTTTTCGCTCTTTTTAAAGACAATGCAAGCAACATGAATGCCACGTGCACAGTCGTCAGTATGCGCTATCGTAGCTTGACTGCTCTTGGATGCTGTGCTCATTGACTAAACTTGTCGCTGTCGGACATGCTAAAGCTGGTGACATTGCAAGAAGTTTTTAGGATGTCCAACGTTTTAATAAAGCCTGTCAGAAACTCTCACGTGGGTGCGGCTCACTTTGCTAGGAGGCAAAAAGAGTGCTATGCTGCAGATCAGACCATATTAAGACTACCAGCTGAAATTCGCTGGACAGGCATTTTGATGCTACTGGAAGGTGTGCTGAAGAACAAAGAAGCTTTACAGAACTCTGTGATCGCTGCGGAGCTTCAAGTGAGAAGGGAAATGAAAATAACGATTTTAGATGAAGTGCATTTTTGGCTAGATGTGAAAGCACCTTCCACGTGTTGCAGCCAGTTGCCCGTGCAATTTCAAAGGCCGTGTCAGGCTTTGCTGTTCTGTCAGACGTGCATTAGGTTATGTTCAAAACAACAAGACAAGTCAAAGAGGCCCCTCCTAACTGTGCCTGTATAAATGGCGAAAAATAAAGTAGCAGGCATTCCGTGTGAGCGACGCAACTTTATTTGCCGTCAAGCACATGCGGCCGCAAATTTGCGTGACACGAAGTTCAAAGAGCGGTGCTTAATTGAAAGAGGTATGCCACGCCATGGACCACATCACAAAGACGGCAGAGAGAATATGTCTCGACACGGAAAAAACCTGTCAAATCTTGCAGAATACCGGGTCATGTTAAGTGCTTGGTCGAGGAAGGCATTGGAAGACTCGGCGAAGCATATTCCACCGTGCACGTGGTGGCAAGGGCAGTGTACCTCTGAACCCGTGTACACCAATAGCTTGTCGCCTTCAAGTTCCACCCTCCTTCGGTGAGTGCGAACGAAACCGGTCGGAGTTTAGCGGTGTCCACACCAAATTAGGACCCGACAAAAAAACACAGGGTGCAAAATTTGGCGTTTCTTCGCTCCAATCTCGAGCTGAGCAGCCCTGATCTGAAAGGCGATCATGTGGATGACTCAACATGGAGTCACAGTAGCCCTAACTAACACTGCTTTGGAACATCCTTCCTAATTTACAAAAAAATATTTAGTTAGTGCGTGCATATCTGCCTCCGTCCAATGTTGGTTTTAAGTTTCGTCTTGTACTCTTTAATGCAGAGCTAGTCGTGCCCTTAGAAGAAAAAAGGGTCACGACAAAATACATCATGTTGTTAAACTTCAGTGCCTTTTGACATTGATTATTTACTGGCATTAAAACTTGGCACTACGTTTATGATAGTACATACAGCAATTTCTTTCTAAAATGTTTCACATCTGAATTTATTTCGTCAATCTCCTGTTATGTTACTTGAAGCTATGTTCATGCTGGTGTGGTAGTGGAGACTCTGCTGTGAGCTAAGAGTCTCATATATTTAATTTATAGACCGAGAAACGTGCCATAGATGACTTAGAAACACGGCTCTCATTACATGCGTATACACTACAACAACAAACCTCGGACACCACTCTAATTTCTCTTCTGTATAAAGCGTCCACCAAAGGTGTAAACTATTTATCGTCATATTGTACAGTAAAGCAACGGTGATTCTAGATCGTTGGTGCAAACTTTTACGCAATCCAAACGTTGCAAGAATGGGGCGAGGCGGCAGCCCGCCCGAGGTGCTTGTGTTACCTTTCTTGCCCCGTCGTCGCGCTTTTTTGTTTTCTTAAGGGCTGAAGGGTGTATTATGTTTAGTATAGCGTGATAAAGTTTCCGCCTACTCTGCCGACAAAACTCGATTCAGAGGTGCGTGACTATTTTCCCTTTCGATGGGGTCAGTAATATCAATTTTAAAGTTCGTTATGCAAATGTGCTTAATATGTCTGTTTATACTTGAGAAAGGGGTTTCGGTTTTACCTTCGAATACTATATCAGGAGAAAAACGAAAAACAAACAAAAACAATTTGCCCCAAATTTCCGGGTTCTTTTCCGAGCCCTCGCATCACTAATCGTACGTAACTATATGCGAAAGCGTGTGTCGATTATCTTCCGAACGCGAAAAAAGTGCGAACATTTTAACATTGTAAAGACAGCACGAAACAACTTCTTGACCGTCGAAAAGAATAAGAGAAGCACATTAAAAAAAGTGTTAATGTTCCACAAAGCGTCGTCCTTTGTTGAAAGTCTTCAAAACACTACAAATTTGGTTGTATTGGCATAAATACAAAAGACAAATAAAGTATCAGGCATGACAGGAACGCAACCATACATTTTATTTCGCCTTCCTTCTTACAAATACTTGTCACCTAGCAAAATGATCCTCCTCTCCTACCCGCCCGCCATCCCACATTATTAAAATTGCTTTGAAGTAGATGCGTTAGGTTTGTACAACAGACGCTAAATGCTAATCTGGGTCTGATTCTATTCCTCCTGCTTTGCACTATTTTTATTACGCTGATGAAGTACCAAACTAACCAAATATTCGACTTACGCTAAACACAGCGACAATTCAAAAACTTTTTTTGTTGGTATCTGTTTTTTTTTTGTTCTGTCAACAGAATCATTTGCATGCTATCTAAGTAGGTATCGAATTAATTTCCAACAAAATTGCTGCTACCAAAATAAAGTCTGTAGTCAAAGGAGGAGGAGTGTAAAAAGAAGCATAGAAGAGGGGTATGAGCAAACGTTTTTTTGTTTACACAGAATAACACTTCAAGATCACCGATAATGTTTTTGCAACCTACTAAACGTTTTCCGACTATGAAGATAGTTATTTCAGAATGTTTAAGGCGTATGGCTAATTAATTATTTTAGGTGAATATTAATACACCAGGAAGTCCAAAGTCACAAACAGTAGAACTTCAACGCTTTTTATATGGCTATAAAACTATTAAAAAAACAAAACCGTAGATTGTGCAGCCAAGCTGGTAAAAACTAATCATATTAAAACAGCCAAAAACGTAGTACGAAAAACAAAGTTTAGTTTGAATTATAAGAAAACGAAAGAAAATATCGCTAGTGAAGCATAAATACATTCTTTTTCTTGCTGCTAATATTCAGCCGATGCTGACCTTACCAACCTCTTCACAGAAACTCGCTTGGAGGACACACGAACTCAATGACCTAAATATGTAAGGGAACAAATTTTTTTGCATATTTTGCTTTGTTTGAATATTGTCTAATTTGTGCCGGCAGCCCAGAAACACTTGTCCAGACGTATATGTACGTGCTGTCATTAGAAAACAAGAAAAAAGTAACATTTGAATGAATTAAGAGATTTTTAAGATTTCGCCTTGTGACGGTCTGTGAAGCTTCGCTATAATGTCGCAACATCATGGTCCTGAATGTGATTTGGCTTAGAACGCTAACGAGTTTACTACGTTATATATGTTGAACCTTCCAGAGGGCTTGCGCAACGTGCATTCTAAACCACCAAGATCGCCTTCCTTTGCAGGCATTAACTAGGACCTTGATCTGAAGTAGCGGGGACCTCTTCCAAGGCAGCCCCCTCTCCTCTCCCCCAAGATTCTGTGTAAATCACGCTCAAAAGTATGGCGCCCAGTGAATACCTAATACACACAGCTGGGGAATGTCGTCATTGATTTACACCGACGGTCCTGTCTCATTACTGGTTTCCTAGTGCTACAACTTCCGCGGTGTGAAGTAACACGGTGAAGCGAACACTCGTGGTACTTAAAATACCGGCGAGGCCGATAATGACATTAGGGGCAAAATATCTACGGCCATAGGGCGTACCGTCCTCGGATATTACTACTATACTCTGTTCACTTTTAAACTGAGACAACAGCCAAATCTACAAGAGCGAGCTAACTGGCGATCCTAGATTTTAGACGTGCATTTCTAGCGCGGGTGCTCACTTTGCGGAGGAACTTCACAAAGCAGTGACCTTGTGCTCTCGTGCTTCTCGCATCGGCACCGGTCTCAGCTTAGGCGTGAACGGAGTATAGGCGAGATTATCAAGAATTGACGCACCAAGTGGCAGCGGTCGCAACTACAGTACCCATGGCCGTGCAGGAGCACTTGGCATCCCCAGCGCGATACACGTTGCGTTCCTCTCTTTCCGATTTTGGAGCGAAAGGTAGAGAGCTCCCGTCCACCTTATTCCTTTTCCGTACCCCTTTAACGTGAACCTAAATACAGGCCAACATATTCATCTAAACTGCATAAACCTTTATCACACACTGGCCATGAAAGTGATACGCATTTTCACAAAAAATAACAAAACGCCCGAAAACAATGACCGCACCACAAGCTAAGGCGGTACATTTTTAGAATGACGGCATAAATTCGGCTGTTCTTTGCTGATATATAGTCGTTGAGAACTAAGCATGAGGATAGCTATAAAATTTAAAAAATAAATATATATATATATATATATATATATATATATATACAAATGCATGTTGCCATAGCGCATGCTCGTTTCAACCGTAAAATTTAAAAAAAAATCGATTTTTAATACACTGTGTTAACGAAATTCAAGACAAGAGTACTTGTAGACAATACTACTGTTTTCAGGTAATGGTTCAATATGTTATATCTGGGCACGCGCGCCTCGTCTGAAACCTTTCTGTGATTGCCTGACTGCGAAACCCGCAACGAAATATAAAATATCCTTTCCCCAACTACAAGTTACTGCTATGGCAAATACTTCATTATGAGTCTTATATAAGAATATTTTGCTCAAAGTGGGCGTGTTTCGGCTCCATTAAATAATGTATTCCTATTTTCAAACTAACACGCGCCTTGTCTGGGAACTTTTTGAGATCGGCTCCTTTCTAAACTGGTTAAGATATATTAAAATTCGCGCTCATGACTGTCCTATGCTGTTTTGGAAAATATTCACAAATAAGTCATCCATAAGAAAACGTGTCTCCAATTGGGAATAGTTAGGCAGTCTTCTGGCAAAAAATCGTAAGGGTGCAGGCGAGCTGGTGAATATTAACCATGTTGAATTAACCTCAGACTGGTGTAGAGAAGAAACATCAAAAGGTAGAAGGGACAGAAAATAGAACTTGAGACGTCGTCCTGTCTATATTCTGTCCCATCTACGTTTTGATGTTTCTTCTCTACCCCAGTCTGAGGTTAATTCAACATGGTTGTCTTCTGGCGTTTTTTTAATTATTTTTAAACTCAAGCACGCGAGCCTTGTTTGAGATCTTTTTTTTCCAGAATAACCGAGTTATCAACTGGTGGCGACATAGGAGAATTAAAGTAATCGAATAAAAGCTACTGTTATGCCAAATCCTCGAAAGAGAACCCATACTTGTGAAAACAAATCTCGAAGTGGGTATCCTAAAAAAAAATTTCAGGTAAGCCTTCATCATATGAAATATTTGACCCAGTTTCTCGTTTGCGATTTTTATGAACGTCTGACCTCTCTGCTCGGGCCGAAATACAAAATTTAAGACCCTTAACTAAAAACTGCTGGGAAACCAAATATGTAAACGACTTATTTTCGCGGGCTCAAATTTTCGCGAATCGGACCAAAGCTGAAAATTTGAAATTATTCGCGGGTTCTAAATTTCGCGAATCGAGTGTAGCTTCCGTAGCGTTCACAAAATTTCCCGAATTCTTCGCGGGACGTATTTCTCGCAAATTGTAGGCAATTCGCGAAATTCTCGAAAAATAGGTCTTCTCAAAATTTTAGTCGTTTACAGTAGTCTAAAACTAACCATCTTTCAAAAAACGTGTCTTGAAGTTGGCATGGTTGGGCTGTTTTAAGGCATTTGTTAATCTTTTTTAAACCTAAGCGACCACAACTCGTCAGAGAACCTTTTAAGATCGGCTTAGTTCGCATAAATAAACTGATGCCAAAATAGACAAATATAGAACCGTCGATTATGAGCTGCTGCAATTGTGATTACTCTTGAATAAGCCATCTTTGAGGAGACGTCTTTTCAAATGGGCATGTTTTGGCTGTGTTCAAGTTATTGTACCAAACTTGAGGCAAGTCCGACTCATCTGGGAACTATTAAAAATCAAGTAAGGTTTTAAAGGAGCTCTGCAACAATTTCAGTGCATTGCCTAAATAGTTTGTGAGTCGGTGTCTAGACCTTTCTCAAGTAAAGAGCAAAAAAACCGCTTTTGCACTGCATGTCCTAGTTTTTATTTTTTAAAAATTGACAAACATTGAGCTGTTCAGCACCTCTCAACTCCCAGTCATGTGCGCTGTGACGTGAATGGGGGACTCGCGGGCTCCGGTGAAGCTCTCTCTCTAGAACCATCGGTGAGTGGCTAGAACTCGCCTGCACCCGACCACGTGACCACGCGCTTGAACAGCGCGATCCACATGACGAAAGGAGGAAATTCTCGCCCGGGTCCGGCCATCCCCGTCCGGTTATGCCCCCGTCCACCTCCGGCTTCTGGCGGCTGTTCGCGGTAGCATATAGAGCTGACGGTTTTGTTGAGCTCAGATAGATGGCACCACTAAAACTGCATATAATAAAGATTTTGTCGATGATATCTAAGTTTTTGACGCATTTATGCTGGAACACAAGAGTTATAGAAAAAATACATTTTATCGGGCATGTACTCGCACAATTTCCTCTCTTTTTACAAGTATCCCATTGACGTCATGCCACGTGGTTCTCATGGCCGCCGCTCACGACTAAAAGTCGGAAATATTTAAATATTTGCCTCACGATTACGCGGCGGAATCGCAACATTTCAGAAGGAAGAAGGTGTGTTCTCTGCCATTTGTGACAAGATAAACAATGCCAAAAGTAGAAGATGCAAAATTCTTCAACGTTAAAATCGTTGCACAACTCCTTTAAGTGGTGAAAAAGATGACCTTTAAGACCCTTCACTATTGCCTGGTGCTATAGTAAATCTTCTAAAATAAGATCGTGTCTCGAAATGGTCATGGTTTGTCTGTTTTCAGCCATTTGTTTATATTTTTGAAACTTAGGTACTTGCGTTTGTTTTAGGATAGATTTATTTTGACTAAGTTCTTAACTAGCAACTAAATATAAAATGTATGACGGTCGAATATTGGCTGCTGTTCAGAAAAATCATCTAAATTAGCCATCTTTGAGAAAACATGTCTCGAAGTGTGCATGTCTCGTCTGTTTCAGGCAATCGATCAGAAATTCGATATTCGGCAAAAGCGCCTCGTTCGGAAAGATTTTGATGTTGATTGAGGTCTGGAAGTGGTTACGAAATATTAAATCGTGTGCCCTCAACTACCAACTGCTGCTATGATAAATTATGAAGAAAAACCACCTGTGAGAAAACGTGTCTCGAATTTGACGCGGTTCGTTTGTTTTCTAACACGTCCTCGCAATTACAAATTTGTAGATCTGTGCCTTTTGCGGAAACATTTTAAGATCTACCAAATTCTTAACTGGTGACGAAATATAAACTTTTTGGACTCCGACTATATGTTGGCGCTATAGCAAAACACTGGACGTCAACCCTCAGCGAGGATTGTGATATCAACTAGGATATTTTAGTTTGTCTTTGTTCCTACTTTTACGTTTTTGCTGGTTATGTGCTGAGTGACTGGAATCATGAACTCGTTAACTGAGAGGCTTTCATTACAAAAATTACTGGCAAAGTAAAAACTGCTTGTCCCAGTCCGACAATATTGTATGTTTCTACAACCAGACATATATCTTCAATTTTGCTTTGTACTGTAATCAATTCGGTCGTTTCTCAAAAAAAACATATTTCTGGTGTTTTGAGGTAGAAATGGCGTTTTCTTCCGCGCGCGAAAAAATGATATATTATAGAGCCACCCTCCGTAAGTTAATTATCATTGTTGTACGTAAAGAAGGGCCACCGCAGTCTTATAGTGGCTGCCGCCGCCAGAGTAAAAAGCGCTCCCGATTAAGGTATTCAATTAATGTAAACTTTTTCTGTGAGCCTAACAATTACTTTTAAATGTTAATATTTATTTCACAAATAATCACTTTTTTACACGTTTGATCACGGCATTTCTTCTATTATGATAAACCAATCTACGCCGACTTGACATACCAATATTAACAATTTAATCAATACGTTTTCTCTCCCATGTGGGAGACATCGTCCGTGCGTGTTAACGGACAGGAATGAAAGGAGAACAGTAAACTAGAGGGCTATTTAAAGACGCTCACGTACACTTCGGCAAGAGGGCCTCGGTTTGTATTCCTGGTAGATGCGTCACTACGGAATCATCACAAATTCAAACACTTTCATTGGCCCCACCTTTCTACGCGCCAAGGTTTTTGTGCTTTGAATCTCAAAACTGTGACTCGTTTTCCAACAGTGATTCACAAGTTCTTTTTTGACCTCAAGTGATGTATGGCATTTTCCACTCCCCTGTTGTGTTATAATATACAAAAAATACCTATATTAAGATCACATCCAAATAATAATTAAAACTGTTTTCTTGACTATTAGTAGTAATTTTTCGTCATAGTAATATGAGAACCGTTTCTGTTTCCTAGTTTACGGATGTCTGCAGAACAGTACTCGATGTTACTGTTAACGTTTTAACAAGGTCAAATCCATCTTATTTGATAAATTGGCTTCAAAAAACCTAAAAATTAATTTGGACTAAAACACAACGCGTACTTTAAAGACGTGTTTCTTTAATCCAGTAGAATGAATCCATTCTTTATCTGGTACTATTTTAAAATTGTGCCTGCTAAACGTCGTGTTCCTCAGAGTTTTTTGTTATGTGCACCGATTAATATATTAAAGGTTAATAATCGCATCTCAGCCCCACATAATGTTCCATAATATTTAGGATGGACCCTATTTAATATATAGAATTACAAGAGTGTTTTACCCAATATTAAACTATCAACATCGATTGACTTGTGGGAATACCAGCAACTGTTCCAAACTGGACACATCGACATCCATGGGCCAATAAATGATGATCGGTGAATGGGTAGGAGGCATAGCTAGTCGCAGATGCCTGTAACGTCATGTGACATGACTGCTGCTAATTTCAATATTCTCTCAGAAAAGGCACGCGGCTCTTGGCCCTAGGCTGGTATTGAACCAGCAAACTCTCGTTGCTTCAATGATGGGCTGTGTTTGATTCTCGGCAGTGCAAGAAATATATTTATCCCTTAGGAGGAACGAGACAATGACAGGTGATTTATGCGTGCCCGACATCTGATTAGTGGGCCACTGTCAGGTGACCGAGTGGTGGTAGACAGGTGAGCCAAATTAAGAAGGACTCGGGACCTATGCCCCGTCCTGACGTCAGAGTGATGGAAGCGGGCCCGAAATTGTGCTTACCGGGCAATCACCGGTCAGTCACCATCAATCACCTGTCAGTCACCCATCAATCTCCATTCATCAATAGATAGGCCGTGGGTCCCGAGTGTGTCGCAATTTGGCTAACCTATCGGTCACCGGACAGTCGCTTATCTATCACCTGTCAGTCACCCATCAATCACCTGTCACCGTCTCGTTCCTCATCTGGGACAAGGCACTTTCTTTCACTGTCTGGAATTGAAACCAGACTGCCCGCGTAGAAACGAGAGCTCGCTGGTTTTACGCCAGCAGAGGGCCAAGAGCCAAGAGTCATTTCTGAAAGAATAAAATTCGCCACACACACGTGACGTGACTACACTGATATCGGCGACTATCAATGGTTCCTATCAATTGACCTATGATCGTCTATCGGACCCTACATGTCGATATGCTCAGCTTGGATTAGTTGGTGCTGTACCCACAAGGTGGCGCTTGAGATGTGATTTGGGAAAGTGTGGGGAAACGCGGAGAATTTCGCTTTGTCCAGCTTGGCATAGCTGTGCGATATTCTACATAATGTCGCGAATAGCGTAGCAAACCGCGTCGATGAACCTTAAATTCTTAACATGTCCGAAAGTTGTTGTAAGGCCCAGCTAACAAACTCTCCGTCATTCGTGTGGTCAACCTGTCAAGATGTATCTGAACAGATTTTTCCCAAGTTGCACGGGAGAATCACACTCGCTGGATCGAGATCTAGGAATCTGCCTTGAAGAACGTAAGACAAACGACTTCTTCGTGACTGCACTATAACTGTTCATCGATAAGATTGCGTTTGGCAAGTTCCGTCCCTATAAAGCGGACTCTGTTTTGTTCGAAAAGTATCCCGCGCTGTACGAGCACTACGAGGAAGTGGTCAAGGAGTGGCCAATGCACGAGGGTCCTTTCACATTCTTGTCGGGATGGGTGAGCAGGGTGTTGTCCAGAGTGACCGAAGCGGAAAAGACGGACGTGATGGAGTTCCTCTCGGACACGGTGCGTACCATCAAATGGTCAGCGCGGTACAAACATCACATCGAAGCAACCTACGTGCATCTGCTGGCCGCGGATGTTGTTCGTCACACGCTGACACCTATGGATGGTATGGACTAGTGATAATAAGCTGACAACTCGATTTATTTATATCCTTTTCTCCTCGACCGACCATATAAAAGAGATTGAACTTCACCGTCGGTCAGGCCATTCTGGCGTTGGCCGAGCTTTAGATTGGTTTATAGAATGATCAATGAATTGTATACAAACCTTTTTTTTAATGCAACAAGAAAATTAGTATTGTACGACACTACATTCATTCTTTGCCGAAAAGATGTTCAAGACATTCAGAAGAGCACGGCAGCAGCTTCAAGCATGTGATATGCCTTTGGGAGATTCCGTTCGGCTCCGAGGAGTGCGGAATTTGTATGTTTGTGCGACTAGGACGCTCGTTATTAAACCAAAGCGTTTTTTTGTGTTTTTATCGCCGCCTATTTTGGTACGCCGGCAAGTCTGGGAGTGCGAGAAACGAGTCGGACATTAAGACATTTAGTATGTCATACACGTCTGCTCTTATATTTCGCCGTTAGCTTATTTTTGAGCATTGCTTATGTGGAGTCGTGAGACGTCATGTTTGAAACAGCCGCTTTATAACATCCGTAGTATCCGAATGGCTCGAGTCCAGGGAGCACAACACGCGCACCCGATTGCGTGCCTGAGTAGTCCTCTTCTTCCTCACTCTAGCGGGCCGCTACAGGTGCCCCCCTTCTAGAATCGGAGCTGCTGCGCAGAGCTCGAACGCCAGCAGTGGCTGGCTGAGCGAGCCCGCAAGATCGGGGTAGCCTACGGACTGAGGCACCGACCGGGAACATCAAAGTCCTCCCACTTGTGGAACAATACAGTTTAAGGTGATGATGGTACACTATTGCGTGAAGGAATTATGTTTATAGTTGCTGCCCAGTGTACGTGTTTCACAGGCTTGGTTCTGCATGAAGTCGCACTGTTATCGATGTGGGCAGCTTTTAGGCGGTCTAAGCTCACGACTTCGTGTCGTCCATTTATCTCTAAAGTAAACGTCTTCGTGTCTCTGCGAAGTACTTTGTAGGGACCATCATATTGTGGATCGAGTGATCTTCGGGCTTTGTCTCTTCTCACAAATACATGGGTTGATGTTTGTAGATCTTGGCTGAGGAATGCACCCCGATTAGATGTTGCTCGTGGCTTGACTGGTTGTAGGAGCTGCATTGTGTCGCGTAGACGAGCCACATAATCTGTGATGTCAGGGATTGACGCTAAAGGTGTTGCTTGCAAAAACTGTCCAGGAAGACGTAGAGTTGTTCCATAAACCAACTCCGCTGACGAACAGCCCAGATCTTCTTTGAAGGCGGACCGGATACCCAAGAGTACTATCGGAAGTACTTCAGTCCACTTAGTTGTCTGATGAGCTCGGAGTGCTGTCTTCAGGTGACGATGGAAACGTTCTACCATCCCATTAGCTTGAGGGTGATATGATGAGGTGTGTATTCGAGTGATTCCAAGGAGATGTGTGAGGTCGCCGAACAGTTTCGACTCGAATTGTCGGCCTCGATCAGTGGTGATGGTGGAAGGAACGCCGAATCGTGCGATCCATCCGGTAATAAGAGCTTGAGCCACAGTAGGTGCGGTAATGTCGGGTATAGGAATGGCTTCAGGCCAACGTGTGAAGCGGTCTACACAGGTGAGTAAATATGTGTGACCGTTCGACGGTGGGAGAGGCCCAACCAGATCAATGTGGATATGATCGAAGCGTCGATTCGGTAAGGGGAACGTTGATAGGGGTGTTTTAGTGTGGCGTTGGATTTTCTGTCGTTGACATTCCTGACAGCAACGTGTCCACGCGCGTACATCAGTGTTCATTCTTGGCCAAACGAAACGTGATGCAACCAGTTTCTGCGTAGCCCGGATGCCAGGATGAGAGAGACGGTGAAGCGTTTCGAATACTGGCTTGCGGAAGTTAAGTGGCACATATGGGCGAGGAGAGCCTGTCGACGTGTCACATAATAAAGGATGAGCGGAGGACGGCAGTTCGATTTCCTCAAGTGTTAAGGATGATGACGGCTGAAGGTTTCTCAGCTCATTGTCTTTTCGTTGTGCAGCGGCCATTGCAGCGAAATCGATCTGATGATGATGCGGTGGTGTTTGTAAGACGCCGATGTCTGCCCGAGACAGGGTGTCTGCCACAACGTTGGCTTTTCCTTGAATGTGTCTAATATCGGTCGTAAATTCAGAAATGAAGGCTAAGTGACGAAGTTCTCGAGGCGTGTATCCATTTCCACTTGTAGCCAAAGCGAATGTAAGGGGCTTATGGTCAGTAAGGATGAAGAACCGACGTCCTTCAAGGAAATGTCTGAAATGCTTCAAGGCCAGATAGACTGCAAGAAGCTCTCTCCCGAAAGTGCTGTACTTTGTCTCGGTATTTGTTAATTTCTTTGAGAAAAATGCGAGAGGTCGCCACTGACCTTTAGTCTGCTGCTGAAGTACGGCACCGACCGCTGTACCCGAAGCATCAACCATGACGTGCGTCGGGGCGTTTGGTTTCGGGTGGACCAAAAGGGTGGCGTTGGCTATCGCCTCCTTTATGGCCTGGAATGCAGAAACTGCAGCACTAGTCCAAGAAATTGATGCGCTTTGGTTTCCCACAAGAAGTTCGTTTAAAGGTTGCAGCTGGTGAGCGCAATGTGGGATGAAGCGCCTGTAAAAGTTTAGCAGGCCTAGAAATTCTCGTAGCTGGCGTATATTCTTAGGTTGTGGAAAATCCCGTATGGCGCTGACCTTAGATGGAAGAGGTGTAACGCCGATGTGGTCCACGTGGTGTCCTAAAAAATCTAGTTGGTTAACACCTAGTTCGCATTTGTTGGCATTGACGACGATGCCGTGAGCGTCAAGGCGTTCGAAAAGCTGATGGAGGTGTCGTTGATGTTCACTCTCTGATGCGCTGGCCACAAGGATATCATCTAAATAGGCGAAGCAGAAGTTCAAACCACGTAGGACCTGGTCTATAAAACGTTGGAATGTTTGAGCCGCGTTGGAGAGTCCGAATGGCATTCGAACGAACTCAAAAAGACCGAAAGGCGTGATGATGGCTGTTTTGGGAATATCTTCGGGTGCCATCGGGATTTGGTAGTATGCGCGAACTAGATCGACTTTGGAAAATACTTTCGTTCCATGCAGATTGGCTGTGAAATCCTGAAGGTGGGGGACTGGGTACTTATCTGGTGTTGTGATCTTGTTGAGCGCCCGATAATCGCCACATGGGCGCCAGTCGCCATTATTCTTGGGCACCATATGTAGTGGAGAAGCCCAACTGCTGGAGGATGGACGGATTAGCCCGAGGTCGAGCATGTGCTCGAACTCACGCTTTGCTACGGAAAGCTTCTCTGGAGGTAGGCGGCGAGGTCGTGCGTAGACAGGGGGTCCTGTTGTGCTGATGTAGTGAAGAACATCATGCTTGATCGGGCGTTGAGCGTTGCAAGGTTGTGTCAAACTTGGAAACGCGTAGAGAATATTTTCAAAACTTGATTTTGGTTTAGGGCGCAGGAGTGTCGGACTAATGATCGCTGGTTGAGTTGGAACTCCATGGACAGTGAGGTGGGTTTCACAGTCCAGCAGGCGTTTTTTACTCATATCTACGAGAAGGTGGAAGTGAGCTAAGAAGTCGGCTCCGATTATGGCGTGTCGGACTTTAGCGATGATGAACACCCATCGAAAAGTACGACGCAGTCCTAGGTCTAAAGTTACAGAACGTTCGCCGTACGTGTGTATGGGCGTTCCATTTGCTGCTTCGAGGGTGTTAGTGTTGAGGGTTTTCGTCAGGTCGTTACTGTTAGCGGGTACTACACTGACCTCGGCGCCAGTGTCAATTAAGAACCTCAAGCCAGTTTGTCGTTCCATAAGAAAAAATAGTGTGAGACGGTCTGGAGATGTTCCAACAGCACTGGCCGTCCTCAGTTGTTGGATGGAGAGTTTCCCGCAAAAGAACA
>JAZHYW010013995.1:0-15004 GCA_037355805.1 Ixodes ricinus | reverse complement strand
CCCCCCCCCCCCCCCCCCCCCCCCCCCCCCCCCCCCCCCCCCCCCCCCCCCCCCCCCCCCCCCCCCCCCCCCCCCCCCCCACACACAACAGCCGCTAATATATAACAACAAATGCGCGCACATGGCCAGGGGCCGTGGCCGCTGGCCAGCGGTACACATACGCTGCTGGTCAACATACACATAACGCAATTAGTTATGTTATGCGTGGGAAGCTTCTGGAAGAAAAAGACGGAGCGTTCCAGAGCGCGAGGGAAGCGCTCGATTGCTAGGCCCATTTGTATAATTTTGTGTGTGACTAGTTTGTCTTCTCCCTCTTGCTGGCGAACAGAATGTACCGATCCCCACAGAATTCAGCGCGACTTGTACTTTAGTAGTCAACCATTTGTGCTTTGCGGAGGAACAGCAAGTTAGAACTAATGAGCGTCTGAGAAGGAGCTTTTGGCGCATTCTTAACTTGTATCCACGGTCGCTTGTACCGCAGGGTTGCTCCAGAAATACTTCATTTAAAATTGAAAAGTAAATTATTAACACAATATTTTTCCAAATGCTTCGGAATTAGCATGCTCTTTATCCAGCAGCAGTGGAAAGTTAATTGGATGGACCCACATTCTTTTCCCAAAACTTTACGTATTAACACGCCGAAGACGTGTTTACCATCTCCCGTTGAAAATAAGGTCAAAGGACATGCAATGTGGCGGCCAGTGAACCCTGATGGCCGGGTTCACACTGAAGAAGTTTCTGCTAGTCGGTGGCCTTGTGGTCCTCAGTGCGGCAATCCTGACGGCACCGCTGGTGCTCCGCTTCTCGGTGTTCTTCGAGCTCCAGTTGGCCTTGGGCTACCAGGACACGATCCCGGTCCGTCGAGGCATGTCTACCTGGTGGTGCGAGAACCACTCGCTGGGGGCCGCGCAGGGTTTCAACGCCTTCCTATACGACCGCCGAGAGCCGTCACTCACCGAACATGGCACACAGGTCAGGTCGAGCGTTCTTAGATCTATCAGCTGACAGGCTCTACGGAAGAGCGCTTTGCCATTGGACGGCGATCGGTAAAGGCTCTTTGCGACCCAAACGCGGTTCACAGCCTGTCTAGGGCACAGTTCGCACGGCGCGCGGCTGGTGATATGTGCTTGTCGGGAATACCTACCGTGGAATAACGTAACAGCGCACAACCAAGAGAAACACTCGCAAACTCAGACACACTAATAAATATACACTCACTCAGCGCTAACTCACAACTCTCTAGATTTGTATTTTCTTCTTCTTCTATGCAAAAAGACCCACCTCCTCTTTTTCTAAGTCCCAAGAAAGAGACGACGACCTCAAATGCAGATTACAAAAATAAAAACTAAAAACCCAATAAAATTTAGGAATTATTTAAAAATAACTATTAAAAATGAAAACGTAAGGACTAATAAAGATATCTCACTGCTAGTGCCTAGGATAACTTTTGGTTACGTACTCCAGCTCCCTTTGTGACTCGCCCAGTCAGCAGTCCTATCAACCTACCGTGGCGTGGCGCCATCAGGCTGCATGTAGCTAGAGAGTTCCTGTATAGGCTCCCTACGGGAGCCAGAGTTGCGCGTCTGTTTTCAACGTGCCGCCGCGCCGCTATTCGCCAAGATCCGATCACGTGAGGAGCCGGATCAAGTGCCGTGCAGGAAAGTAGACGTTGCACGGGCCCCGCCGTACGTACCCCTGCTTTGAGCGCGCTGCGCGCCTCGGACGCACGGCGCCGCTATTCGCCGAATTCAGTCACGCGAGGAGCAGGATCAACATGCTGTGCAGGAAAGACGGCGCTACGGGGATGAACGCGCAACTCTGGCCCCCGTAGGGAGCCTATGCAGGAACTCTAGCAGTAGCTAAAGCCTCTATCCTGGGCAAAGTGGCGCCATTCATTGTTGTGGAAATCGTCGAGACACGTGCCGCCCGCCACTTCTGGGAAGAACATGGCGTTTGAAATCCAGCTCAGTGCTGCGCTGTGTCGCCATAATCTTCCCAAGGGCTGCACGTTGCACGTGCCTCGTGCATCGACGCACCTTCCGCTACTTTTGAAACATGACGGGGCTTTAGCAGCAGCATGTCGCAGGGCGTGTCGCTCTCATGTTTGCTTTGATCGAAAGTGCGGCGTTTCTAAGGCAAGGAAGCGAAGCGGCCAACTTTTAGCTCCGACTGCTCTCGTGCCATCATCAAAATAAGTCCCATTCTTATATCACACATAAACAGCCACTGTGCTGTCAGTCGGCGCATCTAGTGACGATTCGAATCTCTTACGCTCCCACTGGCTGACGAGGCTGACGAGCCTGTCGACATGCCGCGAGGAGAGCAGGTCAGGACCAGATAACGCCGCCGCGCCTTCCGCGCCTTCAATTGATATGATGATACCCTAGGGAAAGAAAGAAAGCCTTTGTGCAGCGCCGCGGCAGTCATATGCATTGCGAAACGTTGCGGCAGCGGCCATGTACTACAAGGTGCTTGCTGGCACACTCTTCTGTGGGCAGTTCAGGATAGACCCTTTCTATTCGCAACTTTTCACGACCTATAGGAGGCTTGCACTTGTGCCTATCAAAATGGCTGTCATCTGGATCATCGTCGTAGAGCAACAGTACGGAGGCTGGGTCTGCGAGGCGCAGTAATTATGGTTTTGCTACATACCGACGCAGTATTAGAGTCTTGGTTTATTTTTCCACGTCGGGAAGGTGGTGGCAAGCTCCTTTATTGTGAAGCCGATCATCCAGGAGCTAGGGCGCGATTCTCACACCGCGGTGCCGCCATCGCTCAAAGTGGCGAATACTTCGTTTCAGCTTGGGTCCAGATGCAGTCGATGATACAAGCGCGAGCATGTGGCCCTGAACAGTGCTTGCACTGCACGAGCGCGCGTGCTTGGCAGGGACGCTGAAAGCCCGGAGCTCGCGCTTGTAGCATCGACTGCGTCTGGACCCAAGCTGAAACGAAGTATGGGGTGCCTACATGTTTGTCTGTCTGAGGGTGAAGACATCCATCGTTGGCCTACGTGTGCCAGTGCGTGACGCTCTCGCGCACTTGGTGCGTGACTTGGGCGCTAAAATGGCGTCCAAGCATTAGCCAAAGCTACGCGCTCGAGCTGAGGGGCACCAGATTGCGCGCGCTACAAAATGCATAAAAAAACGATTGGGCGCAAAAATGGCTGAGTTGTCACCACTCAGCAAAAGCGCGCGTGTGTATGAAGGCACTCTGAAGCCCGGTTCACACAGTTTGCGTTTGACTGCGTTTGGCTGCGTTGCCGGAAGCGAGAAACCAGGATCATCCCTACCGCTTATATCGCGCGCCTAGATGATTCGCCAGGTGCGGATTCCACGCTTCACACGAAGCACAGATGTGCTGCCGGTGACTCGCTTTCGGTTCTCGCCGCAACGCAGTCAGAACGCACTCAAACGCAAAGTGTCTGAACCGGCCTTAACCCTTTCCGGAATTCAGTGCCATCTGGTGACTCAAATGGCAGTTTAACTTTTACCGTACTAACGGCGGCAATGAACCTGTGGTCTGCAGTATTTTATCGGGCACCGTCACTTTCACAAGTTAACGGTAAACATGAATGTGCGTTTCACAGTCCAGTTATTTTTAAATATCTTTCAGTGTCGATGGCGAAAAGATGCAACCAGTCAGAATGAAGCGCCAACCCACATAGACGCCTTGATAAAGATCTATACATCAAAGGGATTGGAAGCCGAGTGAGTTCTCTAACAAATTGAATGGGCCTGAGTTAGAAATAAACGCTTACGTAGCTCTTGCATACAATTCCTGATTCACGTCGCGCTAACGTCTAGATGTATAGGCCTCGAATTATCTGCTTAAGAGCATCTTCAACTCTTCCTTCATGAGTAAACGAAAGCCGCCATTAGTATAGCAGATTTTCCATTTTCCAAATGATGATAGTGATCAAAGTGGCCAGACTGAATTCCGGAAAGGGTCTATTACACTAGATCAGGGGGTGGCCAAGTCTGCTGGCTCGCGAGCCGCATGCGGCTCTTTGCGTGTTAAAGTGCGGCTCGCGGCTCCCTCCCCTACCCGTAACCCCCCCCCCCCCCCCCCCCCACGCACACACACTTCCCCCCCGCCTCCCTCCCGATCGCACGAGCACTTCGCCTAAAAGAGAAATGGAACGCGTTTTAAATCAAAAGACAGGTTGCAGTCTGGTAGTCTTATTGTGCTACTGCTATCTTATGTACAGTTAAACTGCTTTTGGACTCGGATAGCTTGAAAGTAGCTCGAATTTCTCATTGCTCTAGACAAACGTCCGCCCCCCCCCCCCCCCCTCCCCGCGGCTCTTGGAAGTTTCGTGGATTTGTTTGCGGCCCCTCGGCCGTGGGTCAAAGCTTGGCACACCCCTGCACTAGATAGTGGTTCGATCCCAGCGCCACTGGGGGAACCGCCGCATCGCTTTCACGAGCAACGGAGAATTAACGTTTTTGAACGGTGCTCTTTTTGCGCAAAAGTTTTTGCACACTTTACGTTTACCATAAAAGCCACAATAGATTCACTTTCACCGCAAGATATGTGCATCCACAGTTTAACCGGTTCCGCCGCTTCCGCATACAGGTTGGTGGCTGAATCACGGCTCTGGGCTAATGCGTAGTGAGCGCCGCTGAGTTGACCTGCGACGAAAAGGCTCCTGGCGTTTTGCGAAGCTTGACAACTTACCTTGATCTGTAACATTGGGTCAGGCACGGTACTCAGGCACAGTTGCTTTAAAAAGATAGTGCGACAATTTCTCTACTGTGCGGAAATACCGTTTAGAATGAATCCGTTACGCTTGTAACCTATGATGCACGCGCTAGTTTTTCACACCACGCAATGGTATCCTTGAAAAAAAAAAGGAAAATGAGCAGCGTTTATTTTCTCAACTCGCAGCCAAAACTAACGTTACCAGAGGCAGCGATCACGTGATTTGGAGTCGATTATAAACCTTTCTAATGTTTACAAAATCACAGTCCAACGTGCGATCTCCATACAGCCCAGCACGTGCGCGTTTGTCGCTTCAGAAAGCGAGGAAAAAGCACTCACCATACGCAAAAACCATTGGACGCCTCTTCTCGCTTCCAAAGGATCGTCCCCCTAAAGAAAAGGCTCAGGGACTCGTCTACAGGATCCCCTGTGGTGACTGCGGCGCCTCCTACGTTGGGGAAACTAAAAACTTCCCGGAACGTCTACGCCAGCACCAGTATGACGTCAAAAAGAATAACGTGCAGGGTAGTGCGCTGGCAGAACACGTCCAAAAAGAGGGTCACACGATTGAATTCAACAAATGCTCTATTCTTGGCACGGAAAGAAACTGGCGAAGACGCCTTTTATTAGAGTCCTGGTACATTCAGAACACCAAAAATAACGTCAACCGATCAGCTGGGACACTGCCAAGCGCCTATGTGTCTGGTTTGCGGTGCATCACGCGAGGCGCCACGAACCATAAAGCACGTGCAGATACAACGGCCGCTTTAAAGAAACCAAAAACACCGGGCAATTTGCAAGACGACGACAAGGACAAGAACAGTCACCCGTGATCAAGGGGCCAAACTGGCCTTGAAACGTCGGGCTCCGTATCAATTTTTGGTTAGAGTTTCCTTTCATTCATTTGTCATTCCTAACCAGGTGGATGTCCACCGAAAGGTTTACGTTTAATTCTATGCGCATTGACTATGGACCTGTCGTCGTCCGGCTTGCCAAACGATTTATTCAACTGACCAACTCCGTTTCAACCTTCAAAGCACATCTCAACTTCAACAAGACTTGCAAGGGACTGCAGGTAATTCCGAAGAGTCTACGCCTAAAACGGCTAGTTAACACACGCGAAGGCCACAGGATCGTGGAACAAGCCGAGCGTCGTCTGCTTAACGCGAGAATTCAGGAATGCCGGGAAACGGTCAAGAGGAACGAATTGGACCTTTTCTTTCTGAGAAGACAACTGGAACACCGCGCACCTGAAGTTTTTTCTGCCATCGACGAGTTTGCCAGATGTACTGCCATCTCATCCTCTGAAAAAAGGGAATCAGGTCACAAGAAGAAGCTCGCCTCTCTTCAAGCGCGTCCTAATGATTCTCAAGAATCTGACAAGATTTTCGTGAAAAATCTCTCAGCAAGGACCCTTTCCGCCACAGAAACTCATGTCTTGGCAAAAGGAAAAAAGTTTAACCTTACTACCACAAAACCACCTATTGCGTCAATGGCAACAGCTGTCGAGTATGGCCTGCATCAAGTAGACCCCGGCATTCGTGAAGAAGCACGATTGAAGGCTATTAGCGTGCTTTCCAAGGTGCAGCGAAGACCGCGTCTAAACTACACGACAGAAGAGAAAGCAGCCATCAAGAATCTCAAGGAAGACAAGAACATTGTCATTCTGCCTGCCGACAAGGGGAATGCGACAGTGGTCATGAACCGTACCGACTATGACGACAAGGCCCACAAACTTCTCGCCACCACTGCGTACATGACGTTGCCAAAAGACCCGACTACCAAGATCCAAGCAACTTTAAACAAGGCTCTTTCGTCGATCTTCGGTCATTATCCGGATTCCCGAAACCTTTACCTGAGCCTTATCTGCAGGAACGGGTCCACCCCTGCATTTTATGGCCTCCCGAAAATCCACAAGCCCAGTGTTCCACTTCGACCAATAGTGGACTTCACCACATCACCGCTACGTGCGTTATCCAACTACCTACATCGGTTGCTGTCACCCCTCACGGGGAGGACAAACACGTACGTGCACAACTCCGGCCACTTCATCGAGCTCACCTCCGGTCTCGAACTGCACGAGGACGAAAGTCTCGTGTCCTTCGACGTGGTATCTCTATTTACAAGTGTGCCTGTGCCTCTTGCGGTGTCTGTAGCAAGAACGGCACTGTCGTCTGACACGAAACTCTCCGAGAGGACTTGCCTCTCCATCGATGAGATTTGCCGCCTTCTGGACCTCTGCTTAACCAGCACCTACTTTTCTTTCAAGGGTCAATTCTACAAACAAACTAGTGGAACGGCAATGGGTGCAGCAATTTCCGTCACCGTGGCTAACCTCACGATGGAGGCGATCGAGCGGCAAGCCTTAGAGACATTCGCCCCGAAACCCACCGTGTTCTTACGGTATGTGGACGATTGTTTCTGTGTGGTCAAAACCAGTGAAATCAACAACCTTCACAACCACTTAAACTCCATTGAACCGGCGATACAATTTACAATTGAACTGGAGTCTGACGGTTCTCTCCCATTCTTGGACGTGCTCACGAAGAGAAAGTCCAACCGCTTGACATTCGAAGTTTACAGAAAACAGACACACACCGGCAGATACCTGAACTTTGCGTCCTACCACCCTGCAACGCACAAATCTTCTGTGGCTTCCGCACTCTTCAGGCGAGCAATTACTGTCTGCTCCACTGAAGAGGCTCTTAAGAAAGAGGTCACAACGATCAAACACGACCTGAAACAGAATGGCTATCCTGCCAGGTTTTTGAACAACGTGTACAAAAACCTTAGACAGAATGAAACAAAAGACGCCCCTCCTCCACCCAACCGCGTATGCGTCCCGTACATCAAGGGCCCAAGCGAGACTCTCGCGCGCGTATTACGAAAATACGGCGTCAGTGTGACACATAAACCGGTGTCCACCATTGGACGCCTCTTCTCGCTTCCAAAGGATCGTCCCCCTAAAGAAAAGGCTCAGGGACTCGTCTACAGGATCCCCTGTGGTGACTGCGGCGCCTCCTACGTTGGGGAAACTAAAAACTTCCCGGAACGTCTACGCCAGCACCAGTATGACGTCAAAAAGAATAACGTGCAGGGTAGTGCGCTGGCAGAACACGTCCAAAAAGAGGGTCACACGATTGAATTCAACAAATGCTCTATTCTTGGCACGGAAAGAAACTGGCGAAGACGCCTTTTATTAGAGTCCTGGTACATTCAGAACACCAAAAATAACGTCAACCGATCAGCTGGGACACTGCCAAGCGCCTATGTGTCTGGTTTGCGGTGCATCACGCGAGGCGCCACGAACCATAAAGCACGTGCAGATACAACGGCCGCTTTAAAGAAACCAAAAACACCGGGCAATTTGCAAGACGACGACAAGGACAAGAACAGTCACCCGTGATCAAGGGGCCAAACTGGCCTTGAAACGTCGGGCTCCGTATCAATTTTTGGTTAGAGTTTCCTTTCATTCATTTGTCATTCCTAACCAGGTGGATGTCCACCGAAAGGTTTACGTTCTAAGTTCCACACGTTGTTAATGTGCAGCTATTTCCGTCATCACAGCGAATGGGGACGAGTCACTACCCGCAAGCATGCCGAGGTTTTGATCGACACGGGTCTGGGATATATGCCCACGCAGTGCTATTCGCGGCGAGAATAAAGTCCCTCGATAAAATTCACGCTTGCAAGTACCGCCAACCATCGTTGTAGAACGTGCAAGACACGGGCCACAAGCGGGTGCTCCGCCGCCATTCGCTTCCAAGGGCCGCTGATTTTCGTGCTGCGCCGCCATTTGCTTCCAGCGGTGTTGTCATGTTCTGGCAGACTAACGTCCTGCTGTATAAGCAACTAACGACTAATTTGGCTTTGACGTTTGAGTCCAAGGGTGGCT
Organism: Ixodes ricinus; assembly: GCA_037355805.1. Classification (NCBI taxonomy): domain Eukaryota; kingdom Metazoa; phylum Arthropoda; class Arachnida; order Ixodida; family Ixodidae; genus Ixodes; species Ixodes ricinus. Next base: position 6,408 of record JAZHYW010013995.1, on the reverse strand, counting down.
CGAGACACGGGCGTCGTACCTCGCAGATTTGACGCTACTTGCAGGACAAACGCAAACACATCGAGGGGATTTGGGCGCGAAGTTTGGTTATCGCCGCCTGGTGGAATTTTTTAACAACCCAACCCAAATTGAGGATACCTCAACTCCCTCTGCTGGTGGAAGCACGTGCAATGCCAAACTTTAATGCACTATGAAAATTAAAACACAACGGCATGGGCAGCACGTGCTCTACCCAGAGTGAGGAAAACAGAGGCGTACAGTCGGCACGGAATGAAACGCGAACAAGGAGCGCATGGTTTTCGACCCACGCTGAGTCACCTAGAGACGCAACACCAAAGGTTTGGATGCACTGAGCAAGAGTCTAACACATCGAAGGAGGAGCCATCTTCTTGCAGCTCCCATCTGGTTCAGGTGGTGCAGCATCTAGCGAAAACCATGCACCCACTGTTCGCGTTTCATTCCGTGCAGACTGTACGTCCCTCGCGAGCTGTTCACCGCGAATATGAGTGACTTTAAGTATCGTCACCGTCGCGTCACAAGGATTGATTGCGAAATCCTGGGTATCCCATTGTTGACATCGCCAACAATGCGACCCCAGAAATTAAGAGGAAACGTCCGCTTTTATCTTTGAAATTACGCAGCGACGAAGACGCTTCTTCACTCTAAGAAAAGCCCATGCATCCAATTTCTCCGTACAACACTCGGAGAGTGAATAACCGCAACTTACGGAGGCAGCTTAGCGAATGACGATGCCGAAACATAAGTTTAGACCAAAAAACGCAGTCCGAGCTGTGACATTAAGCAATGCAAGCGTGACGTTTTGCATTGCTTAATGTCACAACTCGGACTGCGTTGTTTTGGTCTAAATTAATGTTTCGGCATCGCCATTCGCTGAGCTGCCTCCGTAAGTTGCGGTGATTGACTCTCCGGGTGTTGTGAGAACAAGTAGACGCGCGGTTTTTTGTTAGAGTGTTGGTTAATAGCGTTGCGTGCAAGTGTACTTGGGTGTCAGTAAGCTTGTATAAAGTGAGAAACATTCCAAAGTTAAACTGAGCTACGCTCCAAACTGATGGTGCTTCAGATATCTTGTTGCATATGCGATATACCATTTCAAATTCGGACAAATATCAGGTGGAAAAACATTTCGCCGAACTTTTTAACGACACGCGTTTTCATTGCACCCAAACCGCCAATACGTCCTTGTTAAAAACAAATTCGCGATTTCCGCTCCTCTAATACTTTTGTGTGTTTTCTTTCAACGTATAATGTATCTCTGGTTTGGGTTTCATGCAAAAAGTATCACGCTCTAGTATAACTTGAAACCGTTACACAAATGCCTTGGCAACATAAAGCATATAAAGGTTGTTTCAGCCAACTTGTTATGTAAATCATGCTATACTCTATCTCGCCTCATTTTGTACCGCAGGAAAAGCTGCAAGCGCGAGCTCCTAGCTCTAGGGCTCATTTCGGCGGCACCGGCTCCTATACTTCCGTTCTCAGCTTGGGTCCAGACGCAGCCGATGCTACAAGCGCGAGCTCTGGGCTTTCAGCGTCCCTGCCATGCACGCGCGCTCGTGCAGTGCAAGAACTGTTCAGGGCCACATGCTCGCGCTCGTAGCATCGGCTGCGTCTGGACCCAAGCTGAAACGAAGTATAGTGCACCAAAGAGCAGCTGCCAACGCTATGAGCTCGCGCTTCTAGCCTTGGCTTCGGTACAACACAAGGTGAAATGGAGTTTAGTGCAAAGGTTTTAAAGGAGCTGTGCAACGATATTCAGTTGGAATGTTTTTCACTTTACACGAGCTTACTGGCACTGGTGGGACTCAAGGATACTCGCACGCAACGCCACTGGCCAAGAAACTCCTTGTTGCGGTGTAATTTCAAGGACAAAAGTGATCATTTTCATTCAATCTCTCTTTTGCAAAATTTGATGACGTAACGTGGGGATCGCAGTACACCCAAGTGACGATATTTGAATGCGGTTCATAGATTGGACCCGAGCATTGCGTGGGCGCTCGATTTGGGCTCGTGATAATCGATAGCTCGAGCAGCATTCGGGTAGTGGCCCGTGTCCAATCGCTGCAACGACGACAATAGCCGAGCCATAACAATGTCTGGAACTCAGCGCGTGTCCTGTGCTTTGCCAACCCCAGCGCGTGGCTATGATCAACATTGGCGGCATATAGTCGGCTCCAGATCACGTGGCCGCTTGTTCTGGCTGCGAGTTGAGGGGGTGAACGCTGCTCGTTTTTCTTTAATTTGTATCTGGGACTTCTATTGCGTGGGGTGAAAAACGAACGCGTGTTTCATAGGTCATTAAAGTCAGGGATCCGTTCTAAGCGGTATTTGCGCAAAGTACAAAAATTGTTGCATCGCCCCTTTAAGGAAAGGTGTGATACGCGACGCGTGTCGAAACAGCACAGTATTACCAAATATTTTACTAGGGGAATACATTACACTCCGCTCATTTGCTTTAGACAGGACGCCTGTAGGCGTTCTGTCTAACGGTTCGGCGCTGTATACAGCGCCGAATCTGTCCTTGACGGGGAGGTCCGAGTCAGTTTACGCAGATGTGCACCTGGATGTTCGCGGCGGCCGCGGTGGTGTCGTCTATGATTCCCCTAAATCTCCACCGTGTTTCAAAAGTAGCGCAAGGTGCGTCGATGCACGAGGCACGTCCAGCGTGCAACCCTTGGGAAGATCATTGCGACACAGCGCAGCAAAGTATTTGGCGCAGCACTGAGCTATACTTCGTTTCAGCTTGGGTCCAGACGCAGGCGATGCTACAAGCGCGAGCTCCGGGCTTCCAGCGTCCCTGCCAAGCACGCGCGCTCGTGCAGTACAGGCACTGTTCAGGGCCACACGCTCGCGCTCGTAGCATCGGCTGCGTCTGGACCCAAGCTGAAACGAAGTATAGATCTTAGATGTCATGTTCTTCCTAGAACTACCGTGCGGCACGTGTCTCGAGCGTTTCCACAACAATATAATTGGTCTGTAGAACAACCATCATCATCATCATCATTTACCGCCCGATACCCGAGACCTCCCTGATGATACATGGCTCTCGCCAAGCCCAGAAAACCTGTCCGCGCCGAGGCTATTGCATCTGACGGGGAGTGGAATGTATTCCCCCATAGTAAAGTATTTGGTATTACTCAGAATCCAATAGACTTATTGCTATATTACCCAAGCATCAAGGAGAATGCAGGGAATGGTGTTCCACGCGCGACACGCGCACGCCTTCCCCGTATAGAATATTAAAAGTAAATAACCAAAATAACGCGTTGATGAACGCGCGTGCAAGATGTCATTTCTTTTAGGCATTTGCTTTAGAATAGTAACCGCTCCAGACGCCTGCACGTGCGGCGAGTGGAACACGATTCCTGCATTCTCCTTGATGCTTGGGTAATTCAGCAGTAGGTTTATAGACCGATTTCATCCGCCAGTTTGGGTACTCCACCACTGCAGCAATGCATCGAGGGAACTTTAGTCTTTCTTCACGTGCCACAACCTCACTGGAGCTCTGCGCGTCCACAGCCCGAACAGTCTCGTGCTCTGCCGATTGCCTTAGCGCAAGGTTCGTCACTGCACGAGACACGTGCAACGTGCAGCCCTTGGGAAGATCATGGTGGTACAGCGCAGCACTGAGCCAGATTTCAGACGCCATGAATTTCCCAGAAGTGGCGCACGGCACGTGCCCGAGCGTTTGGTGTAACAATGAATGGCGCCATTTTTCCCAGGATAGAGGGACTTTAGATTGCCTCCTGCCATAGCCCGCTCTATACTCACAAAGCCTGGCAGTTCTACGACGGATCCGTAGAGTGCCCGGTCGCAGATTTAGAGCGCGAGGATCGGGTAGCACAGAGCATTTCTGGTATTCAGTGCACAGCTCTCTGCAGCCGCGAGGACTCGGAACATGGTTTTGAAACCCGACGAGAAAAGAAGCGGTAGCGCGAGGAACGCGAGAAGCGCAAGCGGACATTCCATCGCTCGGGAAAAGAGTGTTTCGGCGTCTCGCCCCAGCGTGGTGTCTGTTGCATGACTGTTGTCTGCCGCTCTACCTTTTCACTTTCGGCGGCTGCGTCACGTGACGATCTTCCAGGCTTTGTCAATATAGAGAAGGCTATGCTCCAGCATTTCCACAACAATGAATGGCGCCACTTTTCCCAGGATAGAGGAGCTCTACAAATCTGCAGCCCCCCCCCCCCCGCGCCGCCGTCTCACAGGAGCATATAGGCCCATAGCTCTCATGTTTTGAGCAGCGCTCCAGGCGAGCAAAACAGAATATTTGGCTCGCGTTTGCGTCATTACGCTTCCCCACTACATTTTTAATATTCTGTTTCATTCCAAGTTCCAGCGTAGCAAAGGCTACAAGAGCGAGTTCCCAGCTTTCAGTGTTTCTGCAAAGCACGTGCGCTCGTGCAGTGCGATCGTTCGGGGCAACGTCCTTTTGCAGGAAGCTGTGACTTCGCTATCACGTAAAGTGAAACGTACGTGCTCGCGGAAGCATGAAAGAAAGCAATGCAAATATTAAAGCTGAAAGGAAAGTTTAATGGGACGCTGCGGCCACGAGCTGTATAATTTTTTCTTTTATTTTCATTTTTATTTTTTTATAAGTTTTGTTATCGCGCATCTACAGATGCCGACATATGATTGTATTTGAACGTGGCACGTTCAAAATCGAATGTTACAGAACCACCTGGATGGTGTAGCCATCATAAGATGGTCGCGTCTTCCGAACGCGCTCGCGCCCCTGCCCCAGAGCAACGGGTCTATGCAGAATTGCGTGCGCATGTTTTTAACGCTTCGCCGAGTCGCGCGAGAAAGTTGCGTGAACTACCCGTGCCGCAAAGCACGCGAACTCGGTCGCTCGACTTCTGTCCAGAACGGCCGAGCGGCTCTAGTTGGAAGGCACCGGCGCTTTTATTACTTTTTTTATCATGGGCTTATCTTATATTGAAGCGAATTTATGTCATCATGTATAAGAATATTATTAATAAGGTGTTTTAGGTTTTAGATCCTTGTGTATGAGAGTACCGACCGTTATTTGTTGCAGTGATCTCACTTACTATTATTTGCATTATTACGTTATGCTTCCCTAAATACGGCTATCGTGTGTATAGTAATTTGGTCTCCAGAATATTTGTGTGCTTGTTAACGTGTTATTTTTTTCACTTGTGTTTGCTACTACACTCCACTGCTGATCTATGTACAAGGGTGGTGGGGCATAGTCAGGTCAAGATTGTTTATCTTTTGCCTCATTCATGATTACATGATTCACTCTTGCAGTTTAAAAACGGGTCAGGTTGTGGCCGGTTTGCCTTGCTGCATACCCGACCCGGAGGAATAACACGGAGCCAACGGTTTCAACAACAAGAAACTACATTTAATGGGACATGGACGAGACGATTAACATTGTTACCAGCTGCGCCTGAGTCGAGGCAGCGACTCCCTGTGCGTCGCCTCTCGTCCACCTTGTCTAGGCGGCGCTTGCGATGTGCGCGTGGCCGGCGTGACGTCGCCGCCACGCGGGAAATGTTCGCCACCTGTACCCCGCAGTCGGGCGACTGGGCTGGGGAGCCGCCAGGGTGCCCACGAGGTACCATAAGGTTGGAGGTCGTCAAAGTAATGCCTATTCATAAATGGAGAGAGGACGACTGTTTGCAGTTACAGACCAGTGTCGTTATTGAGTACATATAACACTCAATAACGACATTGTACATTGAGTACATGTTACAAGAATGGAGAGTTGGGCTAGTTGGTAAAGATCCATATTGAAAAACAGCAACCTCCCTCGACAGTAACTTCAGCTGTCGAGGGAGGTAGTAGAAGCGTACCATAAAGAAAAACGAAAACCCGGGTGCGTGAGCCAACCGTCCGTCAACCTAGTGGACAGTGAGATAGCTTTTTTGGACATGGGCTGACCAGAGGATTGAAAATCAAGATTGAAGATCGAAGAAAGGAGGAAGAAGACACGATGACTTATACCCTGTGCCGAGGAAAAAGAAGAGGACATTGGAACTGATCGGACGTTCCCCTCTTTGCTCTCTATCTTGATCGTCCTGAGCCCCGTCCAAACACTACTGTCTGGCATCTAAGACATCCGACGTGACCGCGAACCGGCCGCAGCTCATCGCGGCACGGGTTACTTCAGGTAAAGGGGTATCCACACGAAGGAGAACTCCGCGGACGGATGTCGTGACGTCAACATCCCGGGAAACGCCGTCCCCGGCTCCGCCGCGTGCACCTGCAGAGCTTTCGTGCTGACAGTAGGAAGCCTCCGCGCCTCCGCCACGGAGGAGAACGGCGCCACGAGGCGTCAAAAAGGGATGACGTATGTCTCACGTGATGCGCCCTCCGCGGATTAAAGGGGCGGATTTCTCCTTCGTGTGGATACCCCTTAACCAA